>PNEQ01071004.1:0-20565 GCA_003012365.1 Medauroidea extradentata
CATTATTACTTTATGTAAATGAGATGTGAAAAATACAACAAATGTTGATTGCATTTGAAGGATTATAATTATCTTATTTTTTACTTCCTTAGTCATTTCGTTTTTTTTAGAACAATAATGATGATTAGGTTCAGCGTGTTGTTACTAACTGTGTATAAGTGCGGTCGATATGTATAATAAGGGTACCACACATGTCTCATGATTTTGGATGATCTTGGAAAATCAATACATAAATCAGGTCTTCCTGAATTGGAGACCCGCATTTTACTCCCATTCTAACTTAATTGTGTTCAACTTATATATATATATATATATATATATATATATATATAGACGATGCAGAACCGTCAATTCTTGTGAAGTACCTACTACGAATTTCTGGACACATATAAACTTAGTTGATGTATTTATGTTTGCCGTTCTAACAACTGCTGACTACTTCCAGTAAAAAAAAAAAAAGTTCACATCCTTTAATCTCTCAATTCTCTCATCCTGATTCTTTAATTGTAAACGCAAATGCTAGTTTCTGAAAATATTAAGCAGTATTGGTGGAACACGTGAACTAAATATTAGCCCTTTGTTTACTTTGGTTTCAAACACTTCCTATATCTATCAAACAACACTATGCTTAACATAAGTTTGTCTTGCGGCCAATAGTAATAGTAAAAAAATGGTCAAAATATTAAAATA
Organism: Medauroidea extradentata; assembly: GCA_003012365.1. Taxonomy (NCBI): domain Eukaryota; kingdom Metazoa; phylum Arthropoda; class Insecta; order Phasmatodea; family Phasmatidae; genus Medauroidea; species Medauroidea extradentata. The sequence goes on from PNEQ01071004.1 coordinate 691, forward strand.
AATGTAACATGTCTAATACACGTAAAAATTATAATTCAGAAACCGTAAAATGCTACGTTTAAAACAAAATCATAAGTAGGAAAATAGTAGCAACGAAATTAACCAAGGTAATACCTTCCCGTACGTTAAAATACTGAACATACACTTCGTATAGAATTAAAATAAGGCCAAGAGGAATATACTTTAGAGTATATTTTGAACGTTTATTGCTTGAAACTTTTTATACCCCATCTCATGTAAGTTTGGATAAATCTGACAGCAACTTGTGGGCAATAATTTGTAATATTCTGTTAGTTGTGTCACTACACAAGACAAACTTTGGAGTACAAATGCTGAAATGGACATTTCAGGTTCATTTTAGAGCTAAAAATGTCTTGCATTGTGCAACAAATCACAAAATACTGAAAATGATTGCCCATAAGTTGCTGTCAGATGTATCCAAACTTATATGAAACAAAGTATAATTATTATGTTCTAGTAACTACTCATGACCGTAAAGCTCCACAGCTGTTTTTGTACTTTCGCCTTTTTACTTTTTGCCTAGGGAATTTTTTTTAATTTGGCGTACAGGTTATCTTTTTTTTTTTTTTTTGCGGTAAACGATGCAATTTATGATCGGCGGAATCCACTGACACTGCTGTTCCGCCTACGAGTCGGTTTCATTTCGTGCCGACAGGACAGACAGACGCAACAAGGGTGGAATAAAGGGAGAGGGGGGATGTCAACCGTCTCGACAGAACAACGGGTGGGGATGAAATGGGAAACTCACATATAACGACAAAACGACAAACACAGACATACACGCGTGCGCGTCGCGCGGGAGTACAACGCTGGTATCACAATAGCACGAACACACACGCGGCGAAGGGCGCGACGCGAATATCCGAAATTATCAGCCAATCAGCGTCGAGGCTTCTGCCACATCTGCGCGACACGAATTCCGAATAGAAAGTATTTCCATTTAATTCTTGCCGCAGTGCGACAAAGCTGTAAAATGGAATTCAATTTTGTGCCCTAACGTTGTTTTACGAGACATTTTCGTTTGTTATTATAAAAATATCGTAACATTTTTAAGCAAATGTATGATTCTGTCTTTATTTTCGCTGTTGGAAATGTCAGAGGGTGTTAAATATACGTTAAAAATAAACGTGGAAAATATTGAAATACTGCCAACATCTACGGCTTTAGTACTAGAGGCTAGTATGCAGGGGCAAAGAACAATTTAAATGTAATATTTTTTATATGTTTGTATAAAATTAAGTGCCCCACTCAGGCATATACACTGAAGAAAATACTTATTAGTCACAGAAAAATATATTGTTAAAATGAATCTTACCAAATTTTTTTTTGTAGTGACCACAAACATTTTTGCTGTCCCCAATAAAGTTCTGTAGTAACTACAAAAAAAATTGTAACCCACAAAAAATTATTTTGTGAGTTTCATATTGACAAAACATTTTGTACTATCACAAAACAGTTTTTTCTGTGTAAGCTGAGCCCAAACCACAGGACCTAGAGACATAAACTACTAATGGTAACTTCTCCACTATGAAGGGTAATTTACGAAATTCGTAAATTAATGAGTTGGAAAGGAGTCATATATGTTTTTAATGAATCCCCGACGGTGCTTCAACACATTCAGATATCTAATTAATTTTTGCTTCAGAATGAACTTTACACATAGTATCTACAAAAATCAGTTTCAGGATTTTTCCAAAACCCTACCTGTAAGGAAAACAAAATTAAACGTGCTTTCAACTGATTAGTTGCATCTTTTAATCCAACTGATATATCGAGATGATTTATTGAATAGGAAAGATGCTCACGTAAATATCCAAAAAGGCAATTCATGATTCTTCAAAATTCGACAATGTAGGGGGTGGAAAGAAGTAAAATGTTCCAGTAATTCTAAAAAGCAGGCATGACTAAGATAGGTAATGTAAAAGTGGTTACTTTTGCTGTCCTATTGATATATATATATATATATATATATATATATATATATATATATATATATATATATATATATATATATATACTTTTTTTGCGCACGGGTCTCTATATACATACACTACAGAATAAATAAGTATTTATTTACTCTCTGCCTACGCCAATTATTTATTATTTTAACAAATAAATTTGGCTTTTATGAATTTTTTTATCTCTCACAGTTTTCGCGTAATGACTTGTTAAAGTCATATTTTGCATGTTTTCGTTTTAACGACTACACTAAAACCAACTGATATACCAAACTCAAAAAAATCATAGTGGATAAAGACATTGCAGGCTACAATGTCACGCTCATAAAAATAAAGAATGCAAATTACTTATATTTAATAATAAATGCTGAAACTGAAAATAAAAATTTAAAAAATTCAATATTTGTTTTAAAAATTAACAAACACTTACAAGTCGAGGGTCATCACTTCGAACATCTTCTGTAGGTTGACCCAAACCAAGGTTAGCGGATCCTTTGAGTGCGTGACTAAATGACCTTGTATTATAGGTTGCTGAATTCGTCATCAAATCAGTACTGTCATCGAAAAAAGTTACATGCTTCCATTTAACAAAGTGGAGTTGACCCTGACGTAGCTTCAGTGCCGATAAAAAAAAATAGGGTGGCCCAGAACGACGGCCTTCTCGAAACACTGAAACTTTTGTCTGAAACATTTGTGGATCTGGTCACTAGTTTGAGTGCTATTGCTGTGTAACACTTTATGAGTCTCAACCTGTATATTGATTTTGTTTAAATATCTCTTTAAATTGTATAGGAAGGATTGGGGGACATGAATTTTTCCAGTATCTGAAAAATAAGTAGACACCTACATACGTTTTCATTTAAATTTTATTGGATTGTGGACATACGCCATTGCTCATGTTTAGCTGATCAAACCAGTGTCAACACAGTTTTGATCAGCTAAATATGAGCAATGGCATATGTCCTCAATCCAATAAAATTAAATTGTTAATTCCCATTGCAACAAACATTTTAAAATATCATACGTTTTCATATTTAGAATAAATATGAACGTCATGATGTACTCAACGAAATCCACAACATCATTCGTGAAAATTACTTTAACAAAAAAAAAAAAAAAAAAAAGGTTGAAAAGGAGCCAACTACCAGATTATGTTATTAATTCGAGTTATATCTTCCACTACTCGTTTTACAGTGACTTAGTGACATTATGAAACACTGATAATGATCTTATTTCAGTTGCTAAGTAAGTTTTTTTTATTAGTTGTTAGTTACAAAGACGTAATAGTGTTGACTTAGAAATATATTTACATGAAAAATACAGGACACATATTTTACCATGAACAAATCACCAATTGAAATGTTCACAAAATAATAGGTGCTTATATAAAATTACACTTATCTCTCTGTCGACAGTCCTGAAGACTGTATCTACAAAGACTGTACACACGGGGTTTCAGTGTTTAAATTCATTACTGCTGAACTGATCAAATTTGAAAGTATCCTTTTCAAATAAGAAGTATTCTACATCAAATTTGTTAAAGGAAACTTTCATACAATTAGAGCCACTGATTTTTTTGTCAAAACCATTTGTATCAACTTGTTTCAATTCCTTGTACGCATGTATAAAGCTCTGCTATATGACCAGAAATGGGATGTTTTAACTCTTGAGTCTTGTTTTACCAGCAAATCACAGACGTGTATATCTCAGTAACCTTGCTCTGATTGGCACAAGCAATTACGAGACGCCATTCAACAAACACGCACTGCCGATAACCAATCCCGGTACTTTGTAAGCTCTACGAATTTAAGCCAGGCCAGACTTACTCCCATAATATCACTCGTGTTTGTGCAACATAAATGCAACGTATCTCTCTCTACTCCGAACGCTCACGTAAATTGATCGAAATAGTAAGGGTCGTTAATAAGCACCAATTAAATAAACGAAACTGCCGGAAATGATTCCATATACCCGTATCGGTGGCGTAAAAAAAATTCAGTCGATGAACACGGAAAGCCCGTGAAACATTTTCCCCCGGAGAAGGGTATGGAGGGGAGGTGGTGATAATTCACGGTGGCCTGATTGGCGAGAACGCAATCTGTATCGCGCGCGGCAGGAAATGTACCCGGAATGCGTGATGAGGCGGGTGGCAGGGGCTATTATCGTATGGGAATGTCCCCTCATTTAGCCCCTCTCTGCCCCTAGGCGTGTTCTGATAGGCACCTCCCTTTGTCCAGATGCCGTGGGGCGTGGAATTAGAGTTCAATAGGGCGGCTGTGGGCTCCACCGGTTCAGACCAATCCTCCCGACCCTGTCATAAGACAGAGGAAGAGAGGCAGAGAGAGGCAGAGAGGCAGAGAGAGGGAGAGAGGCAGAGAGAGGGAGAGAGGCAGAGGGAGGGAGAGAGGCAGAGGGAGGGAGAGAGGCAGGGAGAGGAAGAGAGGCAGAGAGAAGGAGAGAGGCAGAGAGAGGGAGAGAGGCAGATATAAGGAGAGTGAGAGAGAGGGAGAGAGAAAGGGAGAGAAAAGGAATGAGAGAGTAGCAGATACAGAGAGAGGGAGTGAGAGATGGAGAGAGGGAAAGGGAGAGAGAGAAAGGGAGAGATTAAGGGAGAGGAAGAGACATGGTGAGCGAGATTGAATGAGAAGAAGAGAAAGGGAGAGAGAGGGAGAAAGAGGGAGAGAGAGGGAGCTAGTGGGAGATAGAGGGAGTGAGGTACGGAAAGAGAATGGGTGAGAGGGAGTGTGAAGAAGAGAGAGGGGGTGAGATGGAGAGAGAATGGGTGAGATTGAGAGAGAGAGGGAGTAATATGGAGAGATAGAGAAGGAGAGAAAATGAGAAGCGTGATTATTTGAACGGAGCTGAACGCCACGGTTTCACCAGACTGAAATATATTTAACTTAAGGGTATGGACCCGTGTTCCTCGGCTATTGACAGAATTATTATTTTTTTTTAAATCCAGATGAGAGCCAATATCGTTGAACTGCTCTGTAACTTTGTTGCAGATAAGTTTTACAATTTAATGTAATTTTTAAAAAGACAAACGGTATAAATATTTTAGGTAATTTATCATGAAAAGGAAAATTCGTTAATCAACTAGCTAACATCATGCTATAACGCACGTAGTGAAAACCAGTTAAAAGAATATTACAAAGTGAGTATACATTAACGGCTCCCGTTGATGTTGTAAAAATAATTTTCTTAAAAAAATGGAGACTAAACTGGAAACTGTGAATATTCGCAGTTTTCCAGTGATTTTACACTGACTCGGATTAATGAAACATCTCCAGTGGAAATTAATGGAAAAGTACAGGTAATAAAGTACGTACTTATTGCAATATTTTCAAGTTAATCTTGTCCAATTTGAAATCAGGAAGGAATTAAGAATAGTTCAGCATGTTTAACGACACGGGCTCATAAGACTACCTCCCTGTTGACTTTTCAGGGGAAAACGAACTTTTGTGTAAGGTTTTTAATATAAAAAAAATCCAAATTGTTTTACTATGGCCACACATGTTAACATTTGAATTTGGTGAGTTCTATACCCAGTGTATGTTTCTGACAGTGGCTTGTTTATAGTGATAAGATGCGGAGAGGTAAAAACCAGGGAATTCGAAAGCGGTTAGTTTATGCTTAATAGTCTGTAACCATATTGACGACCGCAAAAAGAGACCGAGGTATAGAATATTTAGGAATACACAAGATGAAAAACTGGTAGAAAGTCAATCTCAGTCACAAACGGCAGAAAAATAGCTTCACCGGCCCAGGGATATAACGGAAACGCCTACCGCCAATCAGTGTAAGGTGGCTGCCCTACTAGCCGGCAGCCAGGCCAACAGGAAACCTGCAGTAACATGCCGGAACCAAACATAACACGGGACTGGTATCAACTACCTCGGGCAGTTAACAAGATGAGAAGTACGCCCATATCAAATTAGCAGGCACGTCATTTCACGTCTGTATTACTCTCATCTGTGACAGGTCGAAGAGTTGGTTCCTAAAGTGCCTGGGAGTAGGCCGGGTGAGTCTGTTAGGGGTTATATAGGCCCTGAATACAACCAAAGAGGCGGCTGAGCTGAGGATATCTGTCAGGAAGCATAACAGTGAGCGAGAACTTGGGATGTGTGGCCCTGGGCTCCCTTGCAGTTTTATGCTACTTCTTTGGAAGATGGCCGGAGGTGCTGTTCAGAGTTCTGCCAAGGGGTTGGAGGGTTCCAACTGTCGGCTAGTTCAAGTCCACACACTGCGTGGCAGAGTGTGATTCCTACCCATGCCCGTGGGGGCCAAGCACCAGGATGGGCTTATAGCTAAGAGGCACCGTAAACAAACAAAGCGTATATGTATATGTATATATGTGTGTGTGTATATATATATATATATATATATATATATATATATATATATATATATATATATATATATATATCCAGTCTATGGCTGAAGCGACAACGGAAGCTTTTACATTGTTGTCGTCGTACCATCTCTCGGGACGTACATGAATGCCAACAATATCACGTGGATTCAAGTCATATATTTATGTAACCACTTTTATTGCTTGAGACACTGTAATTAGTTTGTATATTAAAGAAGCATTTATAATTGGTAAATGCGACTATTTTATGCTCAACATCAGATAACAACTAGCTCTACCAGAAGCAACATAAAAAATCTTTTTTAATAGTTGTTATTGTACCAACTCTCGGGGAGTACAGGCGCGTAAACAAAGCCATGTGGAATTTGAGACGTTGGTTTAAATGACTGCTTATGTTTAGATGCATAGTATAATTGGTTTGTACCTCAATCATGTAATTAGAAATGGTAAATGTGAAGCTTCTTACGTGTCAATTTCATCAAAGATTTTGAATCAGTGCCTACTAAACCAGTGTAACCAAACATCCACCAACACCGACTTCATGACTGTCCAAATATAAAACGAATACGAAAAAAACGTTTTTTGTCACTTCTGTCGCTACTTATTTATTGTGTGGTCAGGGTAAAGGGATCGGTTGCTAAGTGTCATGTAACACAGCGAGTTACTATTGTATTGAACCATGTTTGACATTAAAGAGAAGTCTTCAACAAGGAGACTGTGGTACTATGCACTTCTCTTAGAGATATGAGACATGCTGTGAGCAAGGAAATATATGCTATAGTAACCGACCGCTAATATTCTCGTAGTGTTAACAAATGCATATAATTAAAAGCTGTTGCACCATTACACTAAAACAACAAATTGTACCTAGCATATCTAACTACGTCTGCAAGGACCACGCCTGGTAGTTTTACAGTGATTTTGAAAATATTTTTTAAAAGCAAGATTATTTTAATATCAAAGAATCCCTATATTATTTTGCTGCAAACGTACCATAATTTGTACCTATTTTTTGGTAGGAGTATACCTCATAGTTTTTCAGAGTTTTGTACCTAAAGTACCACCAATTTTGATATAGAAATAAGAAAAATTCTTGCAAATAATGTTTTTTTTTTTTTTTTTTTTTGCAAATGAACGGTGTATTATTTAGCAAAACGACTGCGTAGAATGGTGCGTCGTACGGCTAAACGTAGTTTTGAATTTTTTCAAAGCATTCCATTAAAAAAATTTTGAGTTTTTTTGTCCTAATGTGAAAAAACTACCTATCAACGCCTTATGGTAACATTTTCTCTGAAAAAACGAAGTGTTGTGTTCTAGTAAACGTTGCTGAATCGCCGAAAACGTATAGTTACGTAAACCGACTAAGTACGTTACAAGTGACGAAACCCGAATAAACACCGGACTTACAGGACGAGCACAAATAAACCAAACCCATAGCTTCATCCGGTACCGGAACACTGCTCAGGAATCCAGCGTAGAACGAATGACACTACCGAGGTTGGTATCAGTGATCTGCCCTAGCTTGGTTAACTACTTTAAAAAACTTCATGTAATATCTTGCTGATCAGTATTCCGATGTTAGTTTACGCAGTTTTCTTTGAGAATATTTAAATAAATTGTAAAAACGAAAAGTTGCCGCCTCTCCAAGGCACGTACACACGCCTGAGGGAATATCCGTGGTCCCAGTAGCACGTGGCTTCGTCCTCAGACTCTGCTTACAACTCCCCAGCGAAACTTGATAATTAATGCGAGATCGGAGAACCCATTAGACCAGCGGGCTGGGATTCAAGGGACCCCGCTGGAATAATGATCATAAACCTCTTCAATATTCTTGGGTAGATTCTGTTCAGGAAATGACACTCGGGGAAGGCAAAAAAATTAGAATCTGTGTCGACAAAGTTCGAATTATTCTTTCGTCTGTGAGAGATCTTCGGGGGTCATAAGTAAAATTGTTGAATACGTTTTACGACAAGATATAATACAAAAGCATATACAATTCTTCGCGATTTTAATAGGACCACAGATCACTGAAAATACTCTGCAGAAATTTGAGCCAATCACAAAACTGCAAGTAAATGTGCACTGAATCCCATCCTACCTGGTCTGGTGCGAATTTGGTAGATAACTGAGACAGCACCAAAATGACAGACAGCTGATACGTAAGAATGTATAATACTGCATAACACAGAACTGGCGAAATTTTAATCTTACTGTCGATAAGCTATCATTACAGATGATGATTCAGAGCGGGAAAACTTGACTATTTGCTGGGGTTCCAACACCCGTTAAGCTTACCAGAAGATACTGGCTTTCGCTTGTACGTTGAGCTATTGCCCTATTTGACTAATCCAATAAGATTCCCGCTATTGAAATATTGGTTGCCTATTATTGGTCTGCAGACAGATTCGTTATGTCAGATCTGTAACATCCAATCATTCATATCGTAAGAAACAACAGTGTTTTCAAGGCTATGTTTGCACAACAAATTTTCGCGATATACCATCATCTCTAGTTATCATAGGAATGTATAAGGACCTGGTTGGTGAATCTTACAGACACGATTTTATTGCGGGAACAAATTTGGAACCAAGTTGTTTGGTTGCCTTACGTGCACGCCTGTAGCTTTGCTTCATGGTGGTTGGCAGAGTGTCTTTGAGCTGAGGCGTCACTTATATGACTGTACCAATCGGGATAGGGTTACTGAGACTCCACACGTCTGTGATTGACGAGTATGATCCCAAGACGCTGAGAGTAAAATTATCCAATCTATTACCATCAAACAGAAATGTTAATAAGAGCGCTGTACAGAGGGCGCTAGATGCCGCGTGTGAGGTACGGAAGCAGGTCTAGACTGGCTCATAAGCCAATAACAATGTCGCCTTAATTCGCAGGCGATTAAACGGCGTGCGTTGTTTTAGTCGTTGGCTTTTTGGATGGGACTTTAAGGGTCTTCAAGTGCGTTAAAATCATACATTAATATTTATATGAAGAAGTGTTAGTTTTATAGACGATACTTGTGAGTACAGTTTCCTCTTGCAAAACAAATTTAACTCATATAATTATCTCATAACGGTGCGTCCAAGTCAAAATTGGCATGTTCTTCGGCCATGCGAATAGTGAAAACCAATTGACTTATGTAACTGAAATAATTCACAGTGAAATAATTCATATTGAAATAACATGCCACGGGCTAAATACTTAAACAATTTTAAAAATCCAGTAAACTATTTTGCTGAATTTTCAACTTTTTTTCCTGTACTTTTGCGATTATTTAAATACTTCAAAATATTACATTCTGGTCTTTTAAATACTTTGTTGCATAGCTCATGGGATGTTATATCACAGTGAATTATTTTATTTAAGTAGGTCAGCTGGTTTTTACTATTTGCATGGCAGCAGATAATGCAATTTTTGTTTTTGTCGCACCGTTATGAGAAAACTATGAGAGCTAAAATTGTTTTGGTTAGAGGAAACTCTACTCACAAGTATCGTCCACAAAACTAACAATATTTCATACAGATATAACATTACGAATTTATCGCACCCGAGCACCCTTAAGCGGTAACCCTAAAGTTTTATTTACGGAAAGTATGTAATTAATTCCAGCATACGCTTCTCTTTTTTTTCAATTTCCACACCCCCACAATGAGCAAAAAGCTGAAATAGCGTGCATGATTTCCGTTGATCCATTTTTACTATGGGACTTGATGCTGTGGCCATGTCATTTTATCGGTGGTTATTCTGCAGTAAAGTTCAGCGCACGTTTCTATCTGTGTTTTACCTTTTATCGTTTATGTCCTGTTAGGACATTTTGAAGTACGGCAGCTTGAAAAGGACTTTTTATTAACCCCAGACGTAAAAAAGAGGGGTGTTATAAGTTTGACGTGTCTGTCTGTGGCATCGTAGCTCCTAAACGAATAAACCGATTTTTTATAATGTGACATGATCGATAGTGTTCTTAATTATAATTCAAGGAATTATGATCAGCAGTTTAGAGATCATCAGCAGTTTTCTAGTTTTTTTTTTTTTTTTTTAAGTGAACGTGAGCAATATTACTGGTCTGATAGATTTGAAATTTAGTATCATGTGAGTCGGTTTTTTTTTAAATGTTCATCATGTTAAGTCTCAACTTGTTAGCTATTTCTGAGAGCTTAGAAACAATGTTTTTTTATGAGCATTGTGTCTTAACAATGACATTCCTTGCTTGTCCGAAGAGTGTTTTATTTTCGAACTTTGGCTCAAAGGACTCGCATGAAATAATTTCTTAAACGTAAATAAACCGTGTGGTAGGCGGTTATGGTGCCTTGCTTCTAATTTTCTAGCGATACTAATTTGTTACGTCTAAACGAGAGGAGATATCAAAAATACGCTTGGCAGTTTTGTTTAAATTCGTCTTTTTCATGTTAGCAGTGTTTTTCAATGCTGTAAATACTATGGTTTTAGCTAATTATGAAATGAACAAATTTATGTTTAGTCGACATTTTAGTCATAATATTAATTTCTTGTTTTGAAAAAAAAACTACCGCGGCAAAAATTTTGAAAACAAATCTGCCAATTAAATTTTTGATATCTGCTCTCGTTTAAGCTTGAAAAAAATAACTATAACAAATACGGTAGAAACATGAGAGTATGACCTTAATATAAGTTACAGGCGATTAGGGATAAAGTGAACACTCACAAAAGTCCTGCTAAAGTTCTATTTTCAGCCAATTCGTATCTTTCCGCGCGTAACGACTAACGACGGGAAATGTCTAACCTCTCTGGACTCGTCACTTGATAGTTGCACTTGTAAGATAAATTGTTCAGTCAGTATGATTCGGCACAGTTTAGCAAAAAAAAAAAAGTTTATTAATTGAATGAAATACAACTATGTCGATTTCGGATGATTTTGTCTCTGTATTGTTGTATTTAAATAGGAAAATACTCGGAACTATACTGCGTAATTTCGCTGCCAACCATACAAATAGTAAGGCAACTATAGTCTATGTTGAATTATATGCAGTAACGGCTAGTGATATTTTCAAATGTTAAATTTTCAGTGCTCACTTTACCCCGAACGATCTCTATTGGGGGTTACTTCACGTCGACAGCGAGGTCATTATAGAAGGTGACATACAACTTGGTACAATGGCAGGAGTTGGGAGAGGAGTCTGCCATGGCCTTTGTTAAGGCACCATCCTAGCGTGGTGAACCGAAATTAGGATGGCCGTAGCCGGGGATCGAACCCGGGTCCTCTGGAATGCGAGTCCAACGTTTTACGTTGCGCCACCTGGGCTCGGTTGTTGGCCTTACGGTTGTTCACGTGGCAAAAATTCAACATTTTATATTTGCTTGACATAGAGTAAGTTTTAAAGACGTTACTTGTGACTACATTTTCCACCTGTAGAAATTTTTTAGCTCTCATAGTTTTCCCACAGCGGCCATTCAAAGTCAGAATTTGCAAGTTACAGTAACAAAGGTATAACAAAAACCAAGTGACTTACTCGAATTAAATAATTTACTCTGAAATTAGATATTATGGGCACTATGCTTAGAGATTTTAAAACACACAACAAAGTCATTTTGTCTCTTTTAAAAATTGCCATAGATAAGGTAAAATTTCGTCATTTTCGGATTTTATTTAAAAAAAAAAAATACAAAGGAATTCCATTCTGTGTTTTTAAGGGGGTATTTCACTGAAATGTTTTAATTGTTTTAAAATGTTTTTATTTATATGCTATATGGTTTGTTTTGTAGGCATATAGTGTGCCTATTTTTAATGTAACGAAATTTTTTAGCTTTCATAAATTTTGTATTATATAACGATAAAGTCTAAATTTGCAAAAAAAATGGTTTTAGGTATTAAAGGAAAATCAACTTACTCCCCGAAATGAAAAATTTCGCACTGAAGAACAGTACCTACCATGGAATATGACACTACATGTTTACGAATCACATTTACTTATTTTTGTGTTTAAAAGAATTATGAATTTTAAATATAAAATGCCTAATTCTTTTACAAAATATTAAAAAATAAAACAACTAATTAATAGGTTTTCTTACATGTAATATCATAGTCCGTGGCACTAGTATTCAGTGTGAATTTTTGTTCATTTCGGGAAGTAGGCTGGTTTTCCTTTAATGCATAAAACTACACACACATACATACATACAAACACACACACACACACATATATATATATATATATATATATATATATATATATATATATATATATATATATATATATATTCAAATTTTGACTTTAATACATAAACCATTTAAACTAAAAAAAATAATTACAGTAAAAAACAGGCACAATATTTGCATAAAAAACAAACCACATCACGTACAAATTTTTTTAAACAATTAAATTTTTCAGTGTATAGCCCTCTAAAGGTTGTTCAAGTGGGGAAAAAACAGAATTTTATATTTGTATGAAATAGTGTTAGTTTTGTACACATTATTTGAGAGTACACATACTTCTTACGGAAAAAAATTAGCTCATCTAGTTTTCCTGTAATGGCACTTCAAAGTCAAAATTCACATATTTTTACTTCATAAAAACTTGAAAACCAGTTAACAAAATAAAATGGAAAAAATCACATCAAAACTACGTGTTATTGTCTGTGACTTGTATCATATAAAACCCGTTAAAAAAATGTTTATGTTAAAATAAAAAAATTCAAAATTTGAATTTTTTTGGTACTTTTAGACATTTATTTTAAACACAAAAATATTTTATAAAGGGTTTGTATATGCTTCAAGCCGTAGTCGGTGACGTGTAGTTTTGATGAGATTTTTTCCATTTCATTATATTTACTGGTTTTCAAGTTTTGTATGAAGTAAAGATATGCAAATTTTGACTTTGAAGTGACATTATGGGAAAACTAGATAAGCTATTTTTTTTTGTTAGAGGTTAATGTACTCTTAAGTAATGGCTACAAAACCAACACTATTTCATACAAATATAAAAGTATGAATTTTTCCCCACTTGAACGATCTTTTAAGGTAAACAGTTTCTTCAAACTGGCGGCAGTTCCTTCAATACGCGTTCGATGAGTTAAGGCTATTCCTCTCACATCACACGATGAGTCAAGTAATTTAATGGCCATGCAGTATGTGACACACGCTACAAACACCGCGCAGATACTGTACTTGTGCATACACACGATCAGAGGCACTCTACTGTCTTGTCAGCGGTTGCATTAGCTCTCCCTCGTCTAAATCACAGAGCAAAGCTTCATACAGGCAGGCACCTTGTTACATCCACCTGGGCTCGCTGATCCAGTCTGAGCCCACTTAACATCGCGCCAGTAAATATACATACCCCTTCACCACTGGTCACGACCCACGGCTGCCACCCGCGTCGCTATAAATGCTAATTACTTCCCCCCCCCCCAAGCTGACACGGATGTAGTTGTTGCGACATCTCGCGACCCCGCGAGAACGAATGACCCATGTGGGGACTCGAACTCTGGAACTGTGTCCCTCCCCCCGAGGCTGGGTTGGGTTGGGGGTGGGGTTGACAAATGTGGCACCCCTCCCCCCATACTTCCCCTTGGAGAGGCTGCTGCCATGCGGGTGGCTAATGGGGTCCCTTGGAACCCCTCAACCCCTTCTACATCGGTACTCTCTGGAGTCCTGTACAGCATCCAGATCTCAACCCTTTCCACCCCAACCAACCCAGACAAATAACATCTCGTCTCTTCTATCTGCTTCTCCCGCTCGGCTGATCTTCGCTCCAGATAAGACCCATTCCTGATGAGAGACACTCTTCGTTGCTTGCCCTTGCTATCGACTGATTTCTTTTATTCACTCCTTCTCCCCTCCCCCCTTTTTTCAAAACCTCCTTTCCCAAACCCTGCCAGAGGCAGACATTCGCGATTCCTCGCCCTCTTCCCGCCCACCTCCTCTACCCCACCACTGAGACCGTGGAAGGAAAGAAATAATGAGAGGAACAGACCCGCTTTCTTTTGTCACGTGCCAGCGGTTTTTTTGAAAATTCTCCAACTCGGTTTCCGCCCCCACTTGCACCCCTTTCCCCTTCTCTTCGTCATCCTACCAGCGACAACCGTTGGCAGGCCTGTCTATTGATTGCTCGTAACGGAGGGCATAGAAGGTCTCGGTGCGTGGATAAGGACAAGACTTTATTTTCGTCAGCAACGGCTCGGAGGTATTTCTGCTCGCCGACTGAATATTGAGAGCGCCATGCGGGCAGGGTTTCAAGAAGTCCGAGTCGTTATTTCGCCGTTACCATCTATTCTGGTTCCAGTTGCGAAGCGTGAAGTGCTCTAGGGCAAGCGGTGATTAGCAGTGACTATACAGAACTCTCAGTTGCGTGAGGAACCATTTGCACTGTTAAAAATTTCCGTAAATTCACGGAAATATTTACAGAAAAGTACTGTAATTTTACGGAAGTGGCTTTCGTAATATTTTGTTTATGGAAATTTGTCCATATTACCAGTTTGCGGATGTTTGACCGTAACTTTCCATAAATTCATGGAAATATGCTTCTACAATTTAAAGCGTATTTTACTGTGTTTCTTAAAAAAAAAGTGGTATTAATAATCTCTGTGAATCCTGGATGTCAAATACAAAAGTTGTCTCGTATAAAGTTGATATCTTACCACTGCATGGAACTCATGCACTTGTACATTGTCACTGTGGTTTAATGATAGGTCTTTGGGGATAAAGTGAGCACAAAGTATTTAACCTTCGAAAAAAAAATAACTGGCCATTACTGCATATAATTCAATCTTAAATATAGTTACCTTACTCTTTGTGTGGCTGGCAACTAATTTCCGAATGTATTTACGTGTATTTTTATATTTAAATTAAAAAAAATACTGAAAAAAACTACTGAAATCAATATAAATTAGGCTTATAAAATAATAATCATTTAAAATGAAATTATTGAGATTCCCGATCCGTACGTTTACTTCGAGTGAAAATTTATAGTTGCTGGCGTACTGCGATGAAGCTAAATTATTTGAATAGACCAGCGGTAGATCGTCTCAATTTTCCTCTGTATTTTACTGTTTTTCGTTTAATTGGGAAATTTATCTAACTTAATAGGTTGTTTCCTTATGCTTTACTTGCTTTTTTGTTAGTGATAATTTAATGCTAAGAAAATTCATTCATACTATATTAAGAGTCGTACAAACATGTATAATTAAATGTAAAAACAACTGTTAAAACATTAACAAAAGTCTTCAGTATAAATATTCTTGTAGAGAAGTAGCATAGCTATACTTCATTGAAATTATATCCTTTAAAAAGTTTACTAGAAAATTCATACATGATCTGAATCATCCCAAAAATACATGGGTTCTGAATTGTTGCGTTATTTAGGAATGATTAAAAGTATCAACACATCAATGTATTACAAAAAGAAAAAAAAAAGATGGAATGATATATATGTACATATATATATATAGAGAGAGAGAGAGAGGGAGAGAGAGAGAGAGAGAGACGTAAAGAAAGAAATACAGGTTCTACATAAACAGCGCGAGGTAAAAAAAAAAAAATTCATTGACGAAAAACAAAACTCTACTAGCACCACACTTTGTTCCCGACTTTCAGAATATAAATTTTTCTCTCGCCCAAGAAAGTTTTGAACTTCTCTTGTAGTACACGTTGCCGGATAAGCCTACGATTACATGCAATCAGATAAGGAATTAATGTAAGCCACTCCATTAGCATAACAAAATACAATTACAAAAAAAAATCTTAAAACGTTTTGCCTGAAATTACTTTTGCTGAGTGATTCTTAAAAATTTACATTTAGAGGTAAACGAGATGTAAATGAAAACCCTACAACTCAAATTAGCCACGTTTAAAGACCAAAGGTTAGTCATGAATCTTTGAAAAGATTTCTTAAGCTAGGCTTGGAATAAGTTAAATTGTAGTTACCTAATTAGACTACAGCAATACCGAAAAAATCAAGACGTATGGGATAGCAGCGTGAATGTATTTTATTTGTTAATCAAGTACGTGTCTTTGTTGTGAAACATAAATCTTATATGTCCTCAAATACTTAACAATGTTCGAACGCAGGACAATTTGTTTATAATGATTCATATTTGTCGTTTGTTGCAAGGTTTAATTTATTTTATGTTACTTACATTTTATGGTTAGCATAAAAACTATTTACAAGGAGATCAGTTCTGTGTATAACCGTCCCTAATGACTTCGCTATCGACGAGACGTAAAGTCCAATTACAGTCATTTGGGGTAACTTTGTATCATTTTTGGGGTAACTTTGTACCAGGCATTTTATTTTATATAATAGCACTGGGGTATTCAATCACTATGCAAACTTCAAGATTAACAAATTCGTTCATTTAGAACACAGGTGTATTTTTAAATTCTGAAATACTTTATTTGAATTTAAACTATGCTGGTGGTACAAAGTTGCCCTGACCGGTACACAGATACCCCAAATGACTGTACCTTACAAGTTGAACTATGGCATGTGACCCATACTTCCACTAACGTTAAAAAAATTACAGTGTATTATTCCCCACTCAGCAAAGCTAGCATTCACTGCAAATCTTCCCAGACGGTGTGGGATACTTCTCACACTTCAGCTGGTAAACAGAGAAGAAGATCAGCGCTTGTTATTATACTAGTCTTTTAACGTCAGTGAACATCCACAGTAATTATGTATAAGAACTCTGACGTGGATATTTGAGAAAAAATATTTTCAAACCTTCTTTACAAACATACGTCGCTGCAGTAAATTTACAAACAAGTTTTTTTTTTCAGTGTAGGCACAATTGTATGGAATTATGCATAAGGGAACCAACCACAAATTACTGGAGTTGTGATGTTCAAGGTCAACGTCTACTGTGTCCACGTAAACCTTGAACAAACCGCTTTTTCTGGCTTCTAATTTTTATTCAAATATTATCATTTAATACGTTCTTTTTCTAGGATATATTTCGTACCTTCTTCTTATACTTAGAATGATTATCTCAAAATAAAATACTTTGTAGATTAGAACTGCATCCAATTGTATGCAGGTTTATGGACATTGTCCATTGCGATGTAGATGTCTGTTAAAGAAAATGAAAACATAATTCAGCAGGGGGTGCTTTAATCAACAGGAGTCAAACATAACATAAAATTATTTTATGTTGTGTGTGTATTCTGTTGACTAATGCATACCCTCTGCTTAATCAATATTTTATATTCTCTTCAGTTTCTATTTTACAGACATCTGAATCGCAATGGAGTATGCTAAAAAAAACTATATCCAGTCATGCCATTCCCATTGCACAATTCTTACAAAGTTAGTGTAGGTACAGTGTCGCGAGCTAAAGCACAGTGAATAAAATGTGTTGGGGTGGGGGGTTGGGGTCCTGGCACGCGGGAGGCTGTATGAGCACAACCGCGCGTGAAACGTGACGCAAGGCTTCGGGAACTGCTTTGCCTTTCCCTGTTGGCTAGTTTGAACTGCGCGCGCATTGCTCTGCACAAACGCGAGCCGCGGAGCAGCGCCGGTTTTTTTTTTTTTTACTTTTACCATAGTTTCCTAAGCTAACAAAAACCTATGAATTAGAACACAACTTTTTAAATGATTTATTCTAGTATTAACTAATTTAAACTAACGTAAGCAAATGTGAACTAACCCAGACTAATTGTCAGAGGGGACGTGTTGATAGAGTGTAAAGTAAGCCTGCGCAGATCAGATGCGCAGTGACATATTAACGAATGTGACAGCCAATAGAAAGAGAGAGAGAGAGAGAGAGAGAGAACATATTCCACAGCCGTATTATAAGTTATAGTTGGTTCTCGATAATGTGAGCATCTTTGAAATTCTAGTTATTTTTTCCCCTTCCATGTTATTTATATTCGCCTGTTATATTTTCAAATAAACCTAGCACCCTCAGTACTTATCGAAGTATATAGAATATATTGTAGGCCTACTGCACTCAAACGGTAAAATTTGAAGTCAAAATAATAAACAATATTTTGAACAAAGGTAAGGTGTTATTCTCAAAAGTGATCAGTTTATCGATAACCACATATACATTAAGGCGACCCGAGTTCGATTACCGGCGGGGTCAGATCCCGGATTTTCGCATGTGGGAATCGTGCCGGTCGATGCCGTTGGTCGGCGGGTTTTCTCGGGAATCTCCAGTTTTCCCCCGGCCCATCATTCTGGCGCCGCTCCATACTCACCTCATGTCACCTCTCACCAGCGCTAAATACCTAGATGTTAAATGCTGACCAAAAACTATCACTCATTTACCACCTATACAAAACCTCTTCTTCTTAGTTTTCCCGCCCACTGTTAAGTTGTTTGCACAAAGGCAATTTCGAAATGCACCGATTAAGGCTTGCTAGTGGACATCCGCACGATTTACAAGTACACAACTAAAATTGAATACCGATTCCTAAGTCGAGAGTTAGCTATGATGAGAAGATCCTCTTTAATAAGAACTCAAATTAACTTCGCACTGATAAATATCTTAAAAAATTCACAACTCTTCGAAGGAAAAAAAAAACAGATGCTTACAACATAGGGCTACTGTTATTTTGACAAAGCAGTGCTTAGCTGTTAAGAGTTCTGCCTCTCATTGCACCTAAAAGTTGCAGTATGAAATCAATGCTAAAATACACAAATTCTCAAGCGAATTATTATAAAATTATGCTTTAAAACAAAACTTCGTTTAATGTTTACAATTTTCAAGAACAATTGTTATAGAAAACATAAATAAAAAAAATTAATTGATATTAATTAAAATAATAAAATTATGATTATATTTTATGTATCAAGTGCTTGAAATAAAATTTTGGCATTCATCTTCATGGAAATTCACTTATAACATATTATTTTTTAAAACGCTTTTCTTAGTGTTAATCAATGAAGTGATCCTTATAACAGCAAGCTTTGTTGGCAAGACATTAAAAATTTATGTTCCTGAAAATTGACATTCATAAATAATTACGTTCTTAAAAAGTTTGGCAGCGTCTTAAGTTAAACGTAGTTATTTGTCGCTAGCGTGATAGTTAAGTTCAAAATACCGGCAAAGACAATAAAGTAAATGGGTAGGAGTCGGCAAAATTCTTATTAGAAAATTGGTACGTTCATACCGTAAATTTAAAGTTTACTTCGAAAATCTCAACTTTCGAAACCAAGGTCCAGAAAAGTGCTTATTTACACTACAATGTGAAAAGGCACTTTCGGAAAGTTGTGTTCTGTCAATGAGAAATGGTGGAAAATTAAGTGAGTCAATATATTAAAAAGACATATTTTCAAACATTTTTTTTTGTTTACGAACATAAATGCGTATGTATGAATAATCAGCAATTTATATTATTTTGTATGGCCATGAACCTTTCGCGAAAAGAATTTTGTCTCAGTTAATTTCAGTACCTTACGTTCACATCTACAGCTCTGCTTCATGGTTATTGGAAGCGTGTCTGTGGGAAGTGACGTCTCTTATCAGACTGAGCCAACCACAGTAAGGTTACTGCGACACAACACGTATGTTATTTGTAGGTTGAACCTCAAGACACGTGACAGTTAAAAC
>PNEQ01071033.1:0-14872 GCA_003012365.1 Medauroidea extradentata
CTTTATCAACACCTACCAAGTCTCTTGAGGATGACACGAGGTGTGAATGTAGCAGAGAAGTATAGAGACCTTTATCAACACCTACCAAGTCTCTTGAGGATGACACGAGGTGTGAATGTAGCAGAGAAGTATAGAGACCTTTATCAACACCTACCAAGTCTCTTGAGGATGACACGAGATGTGAATGTAGCAGTGAAGTATAGAGACATTTATCAACACCTACCAAGTCTCTTGAGGATGACACGAGGTGTGAATGTAGCAGAGAAGTATAGAGACCTTTATCAACACCTACCAAGTCTCTTGAGGATGACACGAGGTGTGAATGTAGCAGAGAAGGAATGTCAAGGAAGCACAAAAGGGAGCGCTCTATCGAGAATCGAAGCTTTAAGGTTGTTCACGTGGTAAAAATTCATAATTTTATATTTGCTTGGCATAGTGTTAGTTTTATAGACGTTACTTGTGACTACATTTTACACTTGTAGACATTTTTTAGCTCTCACAGTTTTCCCATAGCGACATGTCAAAGTCACAATTTGCAAGTTACAGGAACATAGATACAACGAAAACACAGTGGCTTGCTCGAATGAAATAATTTACACTGAAATAAGATGTAATGAACTCTGTGCTAAAAGATTTAAAAACACAGAATGGAATTCCTTTGTACTATTTTAAAAAATCCTAAAATGACGAAAATTTACCTCATTTATGGCAATTTTTAAAAAAGACAAAATGACTTTGTTGAGTGTTTTTAAATATTTTAACACAGTGCCCTTTACATCTAATTTCAGTGTAAATTATTTTATTCGAGCAAGCCACTTGGTTTTCGCTGTATCTATGTTCCTGTAACTTGCAAATTCTGACTTTAACGTGCCGCCATGGGAAAACTATGAGAGCTAAAATATTTATACAATTGGAAAATATAGTCACAAGTAACGTCTATAAAACTAACACAATGTCAGGCAAATATAAAATTATGAATATTTGCCACGTGAAGGCCCTTAACACTGTTTCCAGAAAATTACCGACACCACAAAGACACCACAAAGACACCACAAACTTAATTGCTTTATAAGTCTTTTGTTAGATATTCGACTTTCTGTTTTAGCCTACATATTTCAGTAAGCAATAATAGTTTTAAAAACCGTTATGTGCGTCCAAGAAGAACATATTAGCTAAGAGAACGCAAACTTACCTTGTGGTTGCAGGTGTTGAGTTTTAACAATGCTGTAGAAGTGTGAGCCACTAACACACAAGAACAGCAACATACAGACATGGCACCAGTAACTAAACATGTCGAACATTAGCACGACACATATATCTATGTATTAGTCTGCGCCTTTTATAGCGAGTCAGATAAAAGGGACTACGTGCACGAGATAAAACGTATTTGCGTGCTCTACAGCGTTGGTGTAATTATCTTAACAACAATGGTAGGCTTAGTCTTTGTTTTTAGGCATTACATCCTACACCAACAAGATTACAGCAGCTACAAATAACTTTCAAGAACCGCCGTCACAAATGCTGCGTTAACTCATCCGTATTCGAGAGTGCACTGTTTGCGTCAAACATCGCCTTTACGCAGAATTCAGAATAACGCGACAGACGCGACGCGAAGGGCGCGATGCAACACTTAAAATTCTCGTAATTGGTTACAGTAATATTTATGCCAAGCGACAAATACTAAAACGTGGTTACTGGCAAGTACTTCCTTGCCACTGCATACTACCCTTTGTAAGACAGGCATTGATGTGTACATTATTAAATAGGGCCTATATCTTTTGTTTATTTTTAATATATTTTACGTACCCATTCCACGCGTAAAATACGGCCACAATTACACGTTTGCGTAAAAAGAGAACAATTTGCTTACTATTATAGAGTAAAATCTCTTGTAAAGTAATTAAAACTCAATTTAATACCAACTTTCTAGTTTCACCAACTTTTGGAACAAAATTAAAATCCGTTGTTTTAGCTTTGACACGTCCGCGACCGCGACGCGAATAAAATATAAATACTTCCTATTTGTAAATCCCGTCGCGCATACGATTTGTGTCACACTGACGTAAGTCTCGACGCTGATTGACAAACAAGTCACTTTATTCGCATCGCGCTTATCGCACCGAATCTGTAGCGCTATTGTGATTACAGCGTCACGCTGTATGCTACGTGACGACATACAGCTGAGTCGTTTATTAATAAGGACTCGCGGTTGTTTAGTGGTCAAGCTGCTCGCCTCCGTCCGTTACTATAAGATTACGATTACGAGGTGTCGCTCCCGAATGCAACATTTAGGAAACATGGCGGGTGTCGCTATTTGCCATCGGGTTTTCTCGGTGCAATCCTGCTTCCACCACCTTCCATTCCGTAGTTGTTCCATTGTCACCTTATGTAATCCTCTTTGATGTCCAAGACTTGTTGCTAAGCGTGGTCCGTTTAGACAGGGAGACGTAAATAAAATGTAAATAATACTACATTGACTGCGTCACGTTGCTGGTTACGCCTAACTAAAGTATCTAAGTAAGTAATTTGACGTTTGTTTATTGTTCATTGTTTGCCCAGTGTCTTCACTTGAACATATGTCAGGACAAGTACAGAAAGTAAACAAGAGATCCAGGATAGTTTAAATGTTATTTTAATTCTTACTATACATATATGACATTTTATATTTTATTCTTGCTTACATATTATAGTATCAATCAGACATTTCATATAACATTTAGCATAAATTAATTTTCACAGGAATAAACATGCAAATTTTGAAAACCTTTAAATAATCGTTATACATCTTAGGTAAAGGTTTAAGACATCACGCAATGTTCTGACGGAAAAAAATATAACGGTCACTTAAAATGATCTAACAGGAAAAATATCTAAGTAATTCCGAACAAAGAATCCAGTAATTTATAATTACATGAAAATATTACAAGGAAAATTTATTTTTTTCTAGCTACAATTCAAACAAATTCAAAAATGGTACACACACACCTGACCAAATCATGTAATTTATTTGTAATTTCTTACAACAACTCTCCAAAGACATTTTTTCTGTTTGCGTACAATGTTTAAACAAACCATATTGTAAAATTCAAATTTCCACCAATTCGACCAAAATTAATAGCTAAAATTAATTATTTTCTACTAATCATCTTTGAAAGGATTTGTTGTAAACATAGTATGAATGAATACTTGATTACAAAAATATTTTAAATTAATTTTTAGCACCTCTCTTTTTAGATATTGATCATTCGGAGATATAGTAAGTTTAGCTGTTTGTGGCCACTGTTTATAAGCAATCAAAGACGAAATTAACAATTAAGTTTCTTTGGATGTACACGCCCTTTATAACAGCAATATATGCAGTTAAGTGTCGGTGCAAATTAACCCAAAAATGTACTGTCGTTACTTGTATCTGTAAAAGACGTAATATCTGTATTTATTCATTCCATGCAATTTTGTAACATAGTGCACTTACGACAATAACGATATTTTGATCACAGCTTGGATGAACAACTGTCAAAATATTTCATTTTATTGCAAACAACTTACTAATATCCGAAATATTGTATTTTAAAAATTAGACACACATATCGGAAAATATTTGAAAATGGTGGACCTGCATTACTACTACTTTACAAGAATCAAAGTTCTAATAACACGTTTTTTAAATGCAAAATTTGGTTGAAATAATTATAGAAGTAACCTAAATATGAAAAAATCTGAATTGACCATGCCATCTTCTAGTTTTGCCTAAAACATTATTCTGTAATAATATATTTAATACCTGAAAAGTAATTCCACAAATTTTCGAAATTCGCCACCTAAGGAGGTGAAAAGTGGTGAAATGTGATTTCAATTAATCGTCGATATATTTTGAGTCCAGTGGGCTATTGTCGTGTTTTTTTACGTCCATGAGACACCAATATAATATTGTAAATCGTGATTCATGGATTTTTCAAAATTCATTCTCTCAGAAGGTGAAAATACCTGTAATGTATTTTAGATAAATCCTCGATATATATCGAACCCGTCGAGTAAAATAGTTGATTTTTCTTCAGGACGATGATTACAGAAGTAATAGCAAAACTGATTTTAGATTTTTTGAAATTCGTACTCTTAGTACTTTTCTGGGGTCATATGTATTTTTTAATGTATGATCGACTTTGATTCGACTGAACGTGCTACCATCGTGATTTGCACTTCAGTTGGATAGCTACTTGTACAAATTTCTAAGATGTGAAATTAAAATATTTCGAAATTCGACACCCAAAAGGGTGGAAAAACGCAAAATTTGTTTTCCATCAACATATTATATCTGTCTAACCAGTAGAGATATAGAGGTGTTGTTCGCGTCAGAGTGGTGCTTACGTAAGTATTTAAAAAAATTATATGTACGTTTTTTTTTACTTTATAAGATAACTTGATTATTAAGAAAAAAAACGTAAGTTTGTAAACTTTCGAGGCAGAAGATCTGAAAAGCAAGTACGACCAGTGAGAAATAAATTATACAGAGTGTGTCACGCTACAATAACATAACGAGATGTGGTATTGTACAACCTCTATGAGCCCAGGACATGAAAATTTTAAATTTTAAATTAAATTTGTTTTCATGAATTATTTCGACGTTGCGTGGCGCAGTTGTTTGTAGCTCACGTCTACAATCCAGGAGGTTCTGGGCTCGAATTCCGTTACAAGCTTTGTGTGGACGTTCAATTCTGACACACCAAAACTGCAAAGCAGATCGAATTAGTGCAATTTGCATTTAGTCGTTTAAAAGGGGTAAAATGGACTATGCAGCTCACTTTTCACTTAGGTCTCTCGACAACAACAGCTCACATAATATATAATCTAGTGGTATATAACTGCAGGTCTACAAAAATTAATCCGACTAATATAAAAAATTACATCTGGAAATATAAAATTACAAAATGTATTTTTTATTCGTAAAATTACTACTGAAATATGTTGAGGGACCAATAAAATTAAAAGCTCACTATCTTAAAAATTAGCACATGAACATGATATAAACAAAAACACTAAATTCAGGTGTCCGTACGATATAAGAGAACCGGGTTTGATTAAATTCGGAAAATAGCACAATTAAACATCTCAAATAGGAAATACATGTTCCAATAGTCGCTATATAAAACAAATACACATAATGTACATATTGCATAAAAGTCAAGTGACGTTACAAATGTCTGTATATGTAGTGAGCTGAAGGTAATTCTAAAATACGGTTCATCAGACATTGTGAGTGATCAAAAATGTCCAAGCAGTCGACGTTTTAAAAATATGTACACAGTATTAACAAAAAACATTTAATTAAATAACCGTAATATGTATGTATACACCACTTTCATTTAAATTCGGAAAATAGTATCCCGGGTAAGTCAAAATGGCCAAAAATTTAAATATGGCCACAATTTTAAAAATATAAACATGCCTGAACAAAATATATACAAGTCAAGTGACCTAACTAAATACTATATCTCTACCAAGTTTAACGAAATTCTGACAATAATTCCTTAGGTATCTAATATTGAGACAAATGTTCAGAAGGTAGCAAATGTGAAAATATGAGCACAGTATGAACAAAAGAGACAAATGTCAAATCAACGTAGTAAGTTACACATGTTCGCCGATTTTGATAAAATTCTGATAATGATTTCTTGGATCTCTCGTCTGCTCAAAAATGTTCCAATGTCGCTATTTTAAAATATTAACACGTCGTGAACAAGAACAAACTTCATAACAGTTAAGTTACCTTTGGAAAAATAAGAAATATGTATAGTAAACAGAATCCATGCCTCAAACTGTTACAAAATGTTGAGTTTCAAAATACCTCATTTATTTCCTTTCCCAGATTATTCCGCTAATTTTCTAAGAGTTTGTGCTATTTATATAAAAAAAATTATAACCGTTTGTTTGTACAGCTCTCTGTAACCACTTTAGAACAAAAAACGTTCATATTTTTCCAACTTATACTTTCATGTCAAAACTGCAGTTGCATGTTACCAGTGATATTCAGTTACTCATTGATACCAGTACGTTCACGTATAATCCTTTGTCACTAAAGCGACCTCATCCAGATAAATTTAAATGTAAGAAACCAAGTTTTTATCTAATGAACGATATTCTCGGTCGGCATGAATCCGAGCGTGTTTGTAACTTCAACCATATTAGGAAATGTCTAATTTAATTATGACAGGCCACAGCCATATATTCCAGTTATGTCAGTTAGTAAAATTGTTCAAATATGTTGTGCCACTCAGTTGATATTTCTTATCACTCCAGAGAACGTGTAGTGATTATCAAGCTAATTAATACGCCATACCTTAATTTAAAAGTTGTCACGCAGCTAACCGTAAATGTGTACTGATAAGATATGATGACAGATTCTTCGAAAGTAAAGTCATCAGTTTGATGACTAATTACCAAACATAGAACTGTTGGAGTGATAAAGCTACTGCAAACGGTCAAAGGTATCTGGTACCATATCTAAGTAGTTTACTTAACACTATGTACCTCAGTTTGAAACTACGACATCGTGTCATAAGATACTAAACACTACACCGCCGAACCAGAGCATAAATAAACAATACCAATGTAAATGAAACTTTGCTCGTAGTAAGTGTTAGTATGAAGCAGTGAAGACTGGCGATACCGTATCTAACTATGACGTGCTTGCATGATCGTACAAATAATATTGTGATGAGACAAAACTCAACTACTTTAGCGCATAACAGCTGTTCTTCCATAACTGCTTCGTTACTTTTCTTTCAAATATACTATGACATTTTTAATTGAGTTTTAGATGATGAAAATTTTGCATTCGCATTTCTTAATTCTCTCCACAGACTAGTACCAAAGAATATTTTGGAATTTAGTAATTTGTTTATCTCCAAAATTTATATTATCATCAATGATAAATATTAGGCTATGGTTATTTGGTTTGTCCACTGTTCTCCTTTCAGGCTACATATGTCCGGGGATTTTTGCAGTTCTGACGCGTCTTCATGTCACTTGATGTTATACAGAGTGTTAACTATTTAGGTGTACAATAATTGGTCCTTGTAACCCCTTACATGTCTTTCAGAATCTATCAACTATGGTTTATTTTGTTTGTATAGATTCCTAATTAGTTATTATGGTGGAAATTTCACTTAGGAGATGAACACGATATATATATATATATTATATATATATATATATATATATATATATATATATATATATATATAACACATAGTCCCTTCAACACAGTTTAAAGTAATACAGGTAAATTTTGTTGGAAATTTGTTTTGACAGCTAATTACAGTGTTTATCTTATGTTACGTTAGTTATTTTAACAAGCTTATGTTTACAATAAACATTGATAAACTAATAAGGTAATAAACAAATTTTCTGTTTTATTGAAATTTACAAGTAGGTACTACAGTTATAATTAATTTTGATTTATACTTTTAAAAATATGTTGATCTTACAAATGTATAACACTTATGCGTATGAGGCGAAACAGCAAAATCTAACTTACTGCCAGCAACATTTCAAGTATTTAACTTATATAATTTTACTAGTTAAATTCTTAGTCGTTCTTTCAGGCTATTCTTCCTTGAATGTTTCACGTCAACCTTCTCTATCTTGTGTCTTGATAACAAAACTGTTCATTATTTCACAGCGCAAAGGAAAACTAATGGTCTGGTGTCTCTGACTACTTATATAATTTATGTGAAGTTATTAATCTCTAAGCGACCTTAATCATATAGGTTCATATAGCTTGTCATTTTGTGTATTTCAGTGTGACAAAATTACCGTTACTTCAGCTTATTCGAAGTTACAATTAAACTTTAATTTATAATGATTACAGATACTTTCACGTCGTTTATTGAAAATGATGGCAAAATGTGCTGTAACAATTTAAAAAACTTATATTTCACTAAATATTCTATAGTTTTTTTTAAACTAGTTTTAAGAAACACAAGTCTTGTAGGACACCATTTGTTGCTTCATCATGACAATATGTGTGTGGCCACATAACTTTCTGGCTATGGTAATAAAACACGCGAATAAATCATAAAACAATAACTTGTCTTCGTGTTGTCTTAATGATATGGTTCAGCACTTTTTAACCTTTCAGTAAATTTAAGAGAGATTTGGGAATGCTTCTAATAAAAACTTAAAGAAACGTTCGACTGTGTTGAAGATGACTGCAGCTTACAGTGTAAAATGCGATGGAATTTTCAATTCGGTAATCAGGTTCCAAAAAACCTGCATAACGACATGTGAAAATTACAAAATTATATTTACAATGTTATACAGAATTGATACCTTCAAGAATATTAGTAAAACACATTTCACTCAAAACAATTCACTTCATACTATCTTATTTTATGACTGACGACGTTTTTTTACAATAAGATATTTTATATTAAACTAAATATAATAACGTTTTAATTCTAATTTCATAGCTTATTAAATTCATGAAATTTGTGAATCCAACATACGCTAAACTGTTGACCTACCCATTTTCGGCTGAAGTTAATGTAATACGTTACATGTTACATTTTTGTATAGTTTTTTGTTCTTCACTTGCTGTTTGCCAATATTTTCAGTCTCCTTTTTGTATGATGGTTATTCTGTTGTCTCGGTCCTGGGTGATGGGACTGTGCTTCGAGAGATATTCCATGAATATCTCTATATCAGTTCGTCCTGCAACAAAAGCATGATGTGCCGCTGATATTCGGAACATTATCACACACTCGTTGCAATCAGCTTCCGTAGAGACAAGCAACTTGATTAATTATTTTAAGAAAAAACTGATTTAAATACCGTTACATTTTGTTACATCCACATTCAACCCATGACTTATATATGACACATATCTGAGACAATCTTGGATTTACTTACAGTAATTTCACACTTGATCCTAGATTTTTACAATTGGCTTCGATATGGCGTATAATAAGGCTTTGTGGAAAATTAAAACATAGCGTGTACGAAATTATTTTATTGCGTATAGTTGTATGAATTGTGAAGTTCTTCGGTACGCTGTTCAACACATAATGATCACTTATGAATAACATATTGACAATAGTGAAAATAAAATAATTACGGTAACATAAACTTTATTATGATTTTTGTAGTACATTTAAACGCATTGATATCAGTTTACTGCAAAGAATACTAATAACGCTATTTCTATTTTAGTTAAATCTACATATGGGCTAAAGAATTAAAATTATAAGCATTACCTTACAATTCACTCTTGACATTTAATTTTTCTTAACACGAATTGAAGAAAATCAATGTGAGATGTCATAAAATGATTCATCTGTTGTCAACTTTAAATAATAGAATAAACTTGTATTCCCTGTAGGTTGTACAGCCTAAGGCATGAAACTTTGATTTAAACCATTTTGTATATAAATAGATATTCCTTATATTTTTTAATTTTTTTAGATGGATTGTACAGGTAATTAGCTTATATTTATCATTTTAAAATCGTGGCAGTAATACCTTCCATTTTTCTATCAAAAAATTACATTTTAATTTGTTTAAGGACTACTTGACATCAGCATCCGTAAATTATGTTACTTTATTACATTCCTGCAGTAAGCAAATTCCAAAACTAATACTACTGACGTTAAACTAAAAAATGGTGTGTTCGGATTGAACTATAGTCAAGGCATGCTGTTTGAGATTTTTTAAAAGTAATGTTTACCAAATACTTTTTTTTGTGCGTTCGTTAAAACGACACGCCTTTTGAACAACAAAGTAATATTTCGTTTAGTGAATGCAGTTTTCTATTGCAGGGACTGAAATTTGCTATTATAGAGGGGAATTTGAAAATGTATTTCAATTATTTAGTTATATTATTATCACTGATGGACTCAGTAACCGAACCTATCTTCTGCCAAAATTAGTATAGTGTTAGCTGCGTAAATGTTTAGAAACAGATAGTATGCCAAGCTAACTCATTATAGACCAACCGTCATTGGTCAGTAAAATATTGCAGTTTGACCAAAATACTTGTAGTTCTACTAATTATTTTAGGTGCAACAGGGTTTCCAAGTATGTAGAGAGGTTATTCGCCACTCAACAGTGAACTTTACTGCAAAGAGCCCCAAAGGACAAATGAAAGAGCAATGGAGGCAGAAGAAGCCGATAAAATCCGCCAGCAAACGTTCTCTGTGTCTCCCACTTGAAACAAAAATGAGCTAATCAGCGGGAATTGAGCCCGCATTCCTACGTGAATGTTGGGCGGCAAGTGGCTTCAACACTACAGCAAACGTGACCAAACGTTTATAAGAATTTTTGCGAAAGGAACTTTTTTTCCCAGGGACCTGCATATTTTCCACTACCTTGTCGCTCACTCAGTGACAATACAAGAGATCGTATTTTAATGTCACCGTGAGATATTCACAATTCTACTACAGAATGTCAAAGCGATCCTGAAGCTCACTAGTCACGAAAACCAGCCTGACAACGACTAAAAATGCTTCATGTATCTACTAGAGTCGCTAGACAATCAGAACTGATCAACAGTTATCACCTGTCACAGGAGCCAAGTAAGAGGCCGCGGTGGCCGAGAGGTCAGACCTCTCGCCTCCCACCAAGGCGATCCGGGTTCGATTCCCTGCGGGGTCGGTCCCAGGATTTTCGCATGTGGGAATCGTGCCGGATGCCGCTGGTCGGCGGGTTTTCTCGAGGATCTCCCGTTTCCCCGCCCTTTCATTCCGGTGTTGTTCCATACTCACATCATGTCATCCTTCACCAGCGCTAAAGACCTCGATGTTAAGCGCTAACCAAAATCTCTCACTCTCACTGACCACTCTTACTGACCACCTGGACAACCAATCACAAGCATTGTCCTGTTAAGCTTGCTATATCTCACACTTGTGCTCGATGTTCTCAGTTCACCTGACAGCGTCATACCTGTGACGTAGTTCCTCATGTTGTTG
Source organism: Medauroidea extradentata (assembly GCA_003012365.1). NCBI lineage: Eukaryota > Metazoa > Arthropoda > Insecta > Phasmatodea > Phasmatidae > Medauroidea > Medauroidea extradentata. Next base: position 10,962 of record PNEQ01071033.1, read on the forward strand.
GGGAAGACAGTGTATCCATCTCCTCCTTTGGCGAGGAAAGAATAGGTTGTGATCCTGTACCACTTGTCGACGTCCAAGTCCTGGTACCTGGGCACTGTGCATTCATCGCAGAGGACCTGCAGCTTCTGTACACGACTACCGGCTGGTCGACTGATGTTGTACGTCACCTGGATGCCTGCGGGTGACAGAATATGAGTTTTAACTAACTGCTCGTTATTAGTGTCATCTTCGACAACACAATGATTAGTGCTCTTATCTGAGAATTGACAGGCAGCCATGGTGAGAGGGGCTGATGAGTATTAGTATTGTCAGTAATAGAAGAACATTGTTCACAGAGCACAGTGAGAGAACAGTAAAAGAAATAAAAGTAGAAACTACGTACAGGAACTCGCCCACATATACACACGTTACAACAGGTTAACACACTAGTCATATGTAAACGGCATCACAGTGACTTGTGTAAGTTTAGCATTTGTGTCATTCCTGGAGGAGTGTTGCAGCTCCCTCAGCCCCCACCTCCTCCCGCCTCACCTGGATATGTCTAAGACTTGTTCCATCATGTCTGTCCGGGTGCAGTTCCCAACTGAAGTCGTCCAGATATTCGCACTTGAGAAACGTTGCTAACGTTTCCGTTGACCAGTGGGTTTTCTCCGGAGTCTCCTATCCCCTAGACAGCATTCTGTCACTGCTCCACCACCATCTCATCTCGCCTCAGCGTTTATTCCGCTTGGCTTGATGTGCTTGTCTCATCTACAACTACTGGTTCTCTCGGCATATCGGCCATCATATTATGCACGGTGACTAAAGTTGAGGCCGGACACAACATTAAATTAATTTTATCTCAATTATGACAATTTATTTTACTGAGCAATGCACGTTAGTACTGCAAGATAATAATTACAGGCTTAGCGCTAATATGGTTAAGAGTAACGCTGATCTTGCACTTTCCTCCTATGAGCTTATTGTCCAGGGTAATTATGTATTGACGCAGACACTCTAAACAACTCTCTGCAGTTTGGTGGAGGATGTTTATAAAACCATTTAATACAAATAACTAAGAATTTACAAAGTTTCCCAGTTGGGAGAAATCCGCCATATTATGATAAAAACTATTGTAACCTTGCATACTAGTACTTGACTAAAACGCATTATCTAACAGGCCGATTTCAATCATTATGGCCTAAATTAATTATTTCAGAATGTAAAATGAACAAATAAGATAAATTTTCGTGGGATTGATTGTGGCCATTGTTTCAATTATGAGTGTGTGTGTATATATATATAATATATATATATATACACTTATTTATTTATATAGGTAGAAAGGAAATTGTGTACTTCATACATAAAATTGATTGTACAGTCGATAATGTATACTCGTGTGGATCGAATGCATGGCTTGGCACCACTGGCTATTACGAACAGCCGGCCTAATCAATTTACGCAGGCAACCACTTAAATTATGCCAAATTTGCTCACATAAATCTACATAAAATGTTGAAACTAGAGAAGAATTCAACAAGCTTGTAACACAAGGCTGTTTCATTTGAAGATCGAAGAAATATTGGTCCGGTATATGGACAGATATGACCATTGAAAATGTGTTAATGCGCACCCTGCAGAACACTGGATGATTGACACACGGCAGAGGAATTTCCGAATCGGTTGTTACACACTGGTAATTGCTATGCCTGCCACGTAACAGATCATTGATGTCATCCAAAGTATTAGTGTGATCTTTTCAGAGTCATCGGAATAACATGTAGAACTTTTGAGACTTTCGAAAAGCCAGGGATAAGGAAGAAGTTAAGAAAATGTTACTACGGCTTATAATTCTTTTAAAAGTTACCTTCTCGTATGAGTATCTACTAGTTTTGTTGCTGATGTGACTGTGAATTGTGTTGAAACCAAATTTCATGGTGTAGCTTCGATGCAGTCCATAGCAGGTAAATGTCTAAGCGAAATTCATCTCAAAAGAGGAGACAAAGTTCGATCATTTAGAAGTGTTGCAAAAACCATTAAAATCAAGAACATAACAGTGGAAATTAATCCAAACCAACTTTTCATCGTTATTTGTGAATTGTGTATAACGAAAAAGAACTCTCTAAATATTTGAAGTATGATTTAGCAGCGTAGCCACCTGCACTTAATGATGGTGAAGGAATGCGAAACGGCACAAAATCAGCAGTCTTCAAAGTTCTGGAGACGCTGGGACCTAGTGGAAGTGTGATCCCGCAAATCCCACAATACACTGTGGATGGTGTGTCCCTCGTAAATAGACTTGTGTGGCACAGTCCACAGAAATACTGCAGATTTGTCTCCAGTGTGTGAAATATATCAAAGAACGCTACAATACAGATGGTAAAATTATTTTTGATGGGCCGATGGCTATTCTCTTCCAACACAAAAGAAAGAAAAGGTATCATGAGAAAAGGTTGTAGACGATAACCTGCCAGTATTGTGCCCCACGGCATATTTCACACCAATAAAAACGACAAAGTGTCTTTCATCACTCTCTTGTCCAGTTTTTTACAGTAAGTTGGCATTGATGTCATCCATGCTCCTACCGATGCAGATTCCATAACTGTGTCCACTTGCCTAAAACTTGCAAGAAATGGAAGAAACTCTATTGTTACGTGCTGTATCTATAAACCAAAACAACAAACCACGAAAGATTCAATAAGGAATTAGTCAACAAGGAATGAAGAAAAATAAAATAAACATCCGAAAAGAAAGTTTGAAAGACAAAACAAAATCATCTGTAAAACTCAGGACACCACAGTTAAGACAGCATAGACAATACTGAGACGAAGACAATATTGGACACAAGACAGGATAACAACGACGACGTCACAGACAAAAGGCTAGACGAAACAACGATGAAAACACAAAATAATACAGTATATTTCTTTAAGGCCAACTTTTCAAGACGTTTCGGGAGCTGATACCTGCTCTCGTCTTCAGGCGAATTAAAAGTGAAAACTGATATATTTTGTACTGCCCCTCCTCACAGTAAAGGTGATCCCCGACCAGCCAGCTGGCTTGGTGGCAACTCCCGGATTGTGGTTTGCTTTAGGGAGAGCAAACTATTGCGTTTCAACAGATAATGGAAATAATGGACAGGATTTATAGTCTTCAGGCGAAGTAAAAGTGAAAACTGAAATGTTTTGCACTGCCCCTCCTCACAGTAAAGGTGATCCCCGAACAGCCAGCTGGCTTGGTGGCAACTCCCGGATCGTGGTTTGCTTTAGGGAGAGCAAACTATTGCGTTTCAACAGATAATGGAAATAATGGACAGTATTTATAGTCTTCAGGCGAAGTAAAAGTGAAAACTGATATATTTTGTACTGCCCCTCCTCACAGTAAAGGTGATCCCCGACCAGCCAGCTGGCTTGGTGGCAACTTCCAGATCGTGGTTTGCTATAGGGAGAGAAAACTATTGCGTTTCAACAGATAATGGAAATAATGGACAGGATTTATAGTCTTCAGGCGAAGTAAAAGTGAAAACTGAAATGTTTTGTACTGCCCCTCCTCACAGTAAAATGATCCCTGAACAGCCAGCTGGCTTGGTGGCAACTCCCGGATCGTGGTTTGCTTTAGGGAGAGCAAACTATTGCGTTTCAACAGATAATGGAAATAATGGACAGGATTTATAGTCTTCAGGCGAAGTAAAAGTGAAAACTGATATATTTTGTACTGCCCCTCCTCACAGTAAAGGTGATCCCCGACCAGTCAGCTGGCTTGGTGGCAACTTCCAGATCGTGGTTTGCTTTAGGGAGAGCAAACTATTGCGTTTCAACAGATAATGAAAATAATGGACAGGATTTATAGTCTTCAGGCGAAGTAAAAGTGAAAACTGAAATGTTTTGTACTGCCCCTCCTCACAGTAAAGGTGATCCCCGAACAGCCAG
>PNEQ01071033.1:14972-44423 GCA_003012365.1 Medauroidea extradentata
TTTTGTACTGCCCCTCCTCACAGTAAAGGTGATCCCCGACCAGCCAGCTGGCTTGGTGGCAACTTCCAGATCGTGGTTTGCTTTAGGGAGAGAAAACTATTGCGTTTCAACAGATAATGGAAATAATGGACAGGATTTATAGTCTTCAGGCGAAGTAAAAGTGAAAACTGATATATTTTGTACTGCCCCTTCTCACAGTAAAGGTGATCCCGACCAGCCAGCTGGCTTGGTGGCAACTTCCAGATCGTGGTTTGCTTTAGGGAGAGCAAACTATTGCGTTTCAACAGATAATGGAAATAATGGACAGGATTTATAGTCTTCAGCTCTCCTCCTAGCCGACCAATGGCAGTCGAGCTCGCTCCTTATTGGCCGTACACGGTTTATTGGGTTTTAAAGCCTATTGTGACCTTGCAATTATTTTTTTTTTGCTAAATGTTTCCACGTGTTTCTTAATTTCTTACTTCGACGACTAAATGAATTGGTGTAATTTACAATAAATGCTGATTCTTTTATTTTCCTTATGGTAGAATGTGTTTTTATTGTAAATGGAGTGGCAATTTCTCATAGTATTTAATGACTATTTTCGGACACATGTTCGGTCAATTCGGATTTTTGTATCTCGTCGTTTGGTGTTATTTTTATGTTCTTTAGTACGAGTGGAAAGGGGTCTGCCTGTTTCTCCAATGTAACTTCCACACTCGCATGATATTTGGTATAGGTCATTCAGGATAACGTGAGCACTGAAAATTTAACCTTTGAAAAACATCACTAGACCTTACTGCATATAAGTCACCTAGTTGCGTTACTTCTTGTATGGTTGTCAGCGAAATTGCACGATATAGGCTAGTTCCGTGTGTTAACATTTTTAAATACATCAATACAACAACAAAATCAGCCAAAATTTACATGACTATTTTACATAATTAATTATCTTTAACTTATTAAACTGCATCGATTCATTTTGACGGCACAATTTATCTGACACGCGCAAACATTAAGTGACGTGTCCAGAGAAGCTATACATGTCCCGTCGTTGGCCGTTACGCGTGGAGAGATACGAATTTGTTGAAAATAGAATTTTAGCAGGGCTTTTTTGAGTCTCACTTTATCTCGAACCGCCTATAGACACAGTTCTAGGTTTGTAGTTTGTTAAATGTTTGTTGGTTTCACCTTTCAATGATGCGTCTTAATGTAGTCTTATATTTGTAAGCAGTCCGTATATTGTATTTGTATCCTAGCTTTGTTATCTTATGTGAAATGACCCGGACTTATGGGCTCACTAGGTTTCCTGCACTAACCAGATGTGGACTATCCAGAGGTTGAGGCGAGAAACTATCTGCAGTAGTAGAGAGATTCTTATTTAATTCGTCTTTATATGATCCTTTGATAATGTACGTCTCGCAATTCAGAAGAATGCAGTGGTGTAGTTTGTACAGCTACGTATAAGTTTTCTGAAATACATATATCGTTTGCTTAGATTTTATTCTGACTTGATCCAGGTTACATTATTTTTTTTTTTAATTCTCATGACGGAAGCCCTGAGTTAACTTATGTTTTTCCCAACACAAGAGGTGGTTACTATGGCCTTTAACATTTCAGAAACTAATGATGTTACTTCCGAGAGTTTACGAACACCTACAGAATATTAGTCAAGATTTGGTGACATGTTTGAAGTTAATTATGTATTACTATGAATATTGACTTGGTAGCCCACTGCGCTAATTGGTGTCTAAGAGTTCTACAATTAGTTGTAGCAATGATGTTACCTTTTCATTGACCGTAAGTTATCAGAATACGCATCTTGTAAAATATTATTTCAAAGATTATTTACTACTTTATTTCTAATTAATTTTAGTTCAATATTATTAATTTTCAAGCAAAATTTTTTTTCTTCCTTTGCAGCATTGGCTACGCAATTTCAGTTCATTTTGGTATTAGTTCGTTCCAGATAAATAAAAGTATCTGTATTATATATTATTTCATGAACTTCGCATAGAGTAACTTAAACTAATACCTGCACGAAAGGCGCAATGGGAGACTTGCTACGTCCTGTGTTGCCAGTCGTGCGCACACGTTTGGTCGTACAATATTATTCCACCAACATTTTCGTCACCAATGCTTACTATACGACCATCTCTCGACACCTATGTGTGCGTTTTGTGGAAAGAGATTTATTGCGTGTTTTACTTGTTTGTGATCAGCTTCACAACCTTGATGAAAGTGCACATGGTTAACAGGAATGGAACAAGCCAAGGCCTGTTTAAAACCATCCGAGCTCCTTTACTGTTAACTGTAATAATGTCCCGAAAAATTATATAATTGAAATTTCTGAATTTTACAAATATTGTTTAGTTAGTAGTTGTTAATGTACTGTGTTGCACGATTTTCGTTTTAATTCATAAAACAATTTAATTGTAATATGCTTCTTAAGTCACTTTTTGGAATTAATTTGAAATCCTAATATTTTTTCCATGAATTTATTTAATATTGGCGACAAAAATTTAAAATATGTGCTGTACATACCATTCGTAAACGCAGGTATTTGGTACAGAGGTAGGTCCACACTTTGTGTTAACCCTGCTCTTCTAAGGAAAGGAGACGAAATGTTTAATAGATTGCGTTATGTTTGATTATACATGTAATAAATACACCAAGTCCGAAATTATTTACAATAACTATCATCTATAGTTTACAAGTATGTTGTACAAAATGTAGATTTCTATTTTCTATTTATTTTTATATTTTTGACCTAATAACATTATTCAATACGCATTGATTAAAGTCGAGTGCCTAACTATATACACTACAAATTATAGTGAACATTATGAGTGTAGTTACCACCTCAACTGCCAATTATTACACCGTACATAACGCAAGTACCATCTGTAGACTTTCAACTACACAAGATATATTTCTCAGCAACATGTATTATGTGAAGTAGCAACAAGCAGACACTCACCAGAGTATTGAAGGAAGCCGAAGCCAGCAAATGTTCTCGTCTTGACATCTTCATCTTCACTGAGGAAGCTGCGAGTGGTCCAGGGATTACTCACAGACTGTTCTATGGCTTCAAGAAGATGTTTGCCTTGTAACTCCAGTGTATCTATGGTGTTCCCGAAAGGCTGGGCTGTCACCAGGTCATCATACGTTATCACTGTGCAAACAAAAATAGTCTTGTACGAATACTAAGTAGAGCAAATAAATTACCAATGGGAAGAGCCACAGCGGCCGAGTGGTTAGACCACTAGCCTCCCGTCCACACGATCTGAGCTAGATCCGCGGCTAGGTGAGGTCCTGGATTATACATGTGAGAATCGTGCCGGACGATGTCTCTGGTTGGCGGATTTTCTCGGTGATCTCCCCCTGCCCCTCTCACTCCAGCACCAGAGCACTGTAGAGCTCATGTGATGTCGTCCTCCAGGCAAGTAGAGGCCTACTGGAGACTAGTATTAAGTCTGTATCCTGTGTGCGATACCTGGATCTCGGGTATTTATCCTCCTAATACGACGTTTATTGTTTATTTACCTTGAGAAATATCACTTTTATTACACTTATCGCTTGAGTAATTTAGCATCTTTCTGTAGTTTTTGTATACGCTAAATTAAACATTATCATCATATATGCGCCGCGTATCTAGTGCTTATTTAAACCTCGCTTATTTTTAGATAAACCACTAACTGAGCCACGACTGACACAGCCGCTAGGACTCTCGTATCCCACCAAGGCGATGCAGGTTCGAATCCCGACGGAGTTGTGCCCGGTGACACCGTTGGTCGGTGGGTTTTCTCGGGGTTCTATAGTATTTCTCACAGTTTTCATTCCTTCGCTGCCCCGCGTTCTCCTAGTTAACATTCATATGTTTTCAAGGCCACGCTGTTAAGAGCCGCCCAAATCTTCTCACTCGCTGAGTGCAAGAAATCATAGCTTCCTACTATCAACAAACTACGCCTCAGACATTATGCACAGTAAATAATACTTTTTAGTCCTAGGACATGGCTAGCAACGTCGATGAAAAACAGTGTCTGGCTATTTGTATATAATATAATTGTATAAACAGTTTGCATCCTGCTTTCATATGAACGTCTTCATTATTTGTCATTCATAGATAGACAGTGTTCGCAACAAAAAAAAATAAATTACATATTGTTTTTATTTTGACATAAAAATTTACTCCAGGATGCTTTCTGCCAGATTTAATGAGTTTTTAATAAATTTATGGAAGACATTTAACATGGTTAAAATAATTTTACCAACGTATGATATAAATTTATGTTATTAACGTAGGTGAAACTTGTTTCCTGCCCAATATTTGTGAGAAAATAATTTTAACATATCTTATACCTGAATGGTATCATAAAATTGAAATTTAGTTTTAATAATGTATTTAACTTTATTCGATATAATTTATTTTAATAATCTACAACATAAATTTATTACCTCCATTACTTGTTTCAGTGATGTCCGCTCTAACTCCACCGGAGTTAATGACAGCAATGGAGGCGTAGGTCCACGCATCTTCTGGTGCGTGTTGAACGTACTGCAATCACAGTAAGTTGATATTTATATGACGTCCAAAGTTGCAGAACCGCTCGACCTGTGCGTGTAACCAGATGTTCAGGTACATTACCCTATATCCTATAAAGTACAAAGTTGCAGAACCACTCGACCTGTGCGTATAAACCAGATGTTCAGAAACGTCCGTAAAATAAGCACACCAAGCTAATCCTGAGATAAATTGGAGCCAAAATACAATAGATGTAAGTGGCAACATGTTGTAAAGTGAAATGTTTCATACACAATGTGGCGGCATAGCGCAAAGAAAGTCCCTCTTGTGCTCGAAGGTTTAAGTAGAGCCTATTGTTTGATGCATGTTTAGTCAAGGAAATGTAGAATCGTGTTTGGACTGCTCGGGATTTGAACTCGCACCCTTAATATAATGTTCAAGGCCCTGTTTCATAAAACACTTGTCATACAAGGACTGCAATACATGAGTTTTAAGATACTTTTTCGAACCCTGTAAAATTTAGTTTCATAAAAATTAGTTCACACAACTTGAATCACCTTCAAAACAGTACCTGCAGGCCCACGTGATCGGCATGGTTTATTACTGTATATGGTTAGGAACAGACAATTTTTATTGTTGTGTTGTGTAAGTCGTATCATCAGTAGCGATAACCGGTAAATAGTTGTATTATAATTATAGTTACAATAAATTGTGATTTTTAAAGTACTGTCTGTCATTTCGAAGAGAGAAGAATGAAACGTAACCAGTAATATCTTGCGAACGGTGCTAAATGATAAGAACGAACTGTTTGAATATCGTAACATATTTCTTTCGTCATCACTACAGCTATATTGCTCGTCCATTTTACGCTTGAACTGAAAATATGTAGATATGTTGTGCACGTCTTCTTACCCAAATACAATTACACTGCTTAATTAATGCTTCTACATATTGAATACATGTCTCTGTTCAGTCGCAGCTGTTATTACAACAATCCATCACACTCCCTTTATACTGTGTGAATATTAATAACTACCAGTTCACATTATGTGGCGATTATCACACAATATTCACTACTAACTACTCTATAAGAACATGTTATAGTGCTCTTCACAATGACAAAATAATCTCTAATTTACAGGGCTTGTATTACAAGGGCTGCTCCTCATGAAACACATTGCTTCTAAAGTCTTCAAATGTGTACTTATAATAGAGGCAAATCTCCGGTAACTTGTGTTACAGTTCAATTATTTTAAGAAACACAGTTATGTAAACTTAAAATGCGATGCAATAACATTAACTCAAATACAGGACCTGTCAGTTTTATGAAATATGGTCCAGAACAGTGGTTGCCAGACTTACTGCATGCCATGTTGCCGCATTGTGCGCGCAATATGACATTGTACAACTTGTTATTACTTTAAATGTATTTTCGTCTCCAATTTAACTGAGTATTTGGGTGTAGTTCTTCTTACATCACGGTTTGTGTACGTTTACTTGTGCGTACATAAGCACACACTGGAAGAGTATGTGGTTGTGAACCAGGGCAGACTTTAAAGCTGAGAGTTATCCGCCAATCCCACAGGAATAACATGAGATAAGTCCCTCTGATGAAGAAAAGATGGAGTTCGAGGTTGCGACAGATGGTACTTCAAGATACCCGCCGACCAGCTGCAACGCACCAGGAGTCGAACCCAGAACCCCGCAATACGAGGCGCCTGTTCTGACACCTGCACATTCGCAACCCGAGTGGAAACAATACAGTTGAAAGATAAACTTTAAATCTATGGTGTTCTAATGGTAATAGAAGTTATGGTATTGGACTGCAGTATCTTTGTACACAATGCTTAAATCTACATCACATGGGTGGTTAATTTATGAAGGTGAAATTAAAGTAAAATACATCGCTAGCCAACAAGGTCATCTGCATTATTATTTATATTTGTGTTCGAGCAGCAGAAATAATTTATTTGACAGGCGGCGTAGCTAATATTCTCTAGTTTCGTTACAAACTAATTCAGATAGCCTAGAAGAATCACATTACTGTCAATAAGATTTCATAAATTTTTAGAACAATCTGATAGTCCTACGTAATACATAACGTCTTAAAAACAAAATCAAAGAAAATTCTTTGAAGGTTAATTGTGAAATAAAATCATTTTCTTCGACATCACTAGACTGTATTTCAATGATGAGGATTGGTTCTTTGAAACAGAACTGTTCATTTGACGTACAGCTGCAGTCACAGAAAACGTGAAGGTGCCGTGTAGAAAAGTAAAAGTATGTGCTTTGCGTTATATATAACTACGAAATGTGGCTACACAATCATAATTCAAGCTACAAGCGTAGACATAGGTTTCGAATCAACTGTGTGCACGTAATTTGAGGACACGAATATATGTAAGACACAATGGAGGAACCAAAAATCTACAAGCGGGCGTACATGTAGTTAGTTCTCTACTTAAAATCGTTACTTGCCGGAGATACATCGCCACTTCATTTATTTAATTGTAATACAGTGAAATGTGTCACATTGGCAAAGTATATCTTCCTAACACTGGCAATAAATGAGTTATAGCTTTATCCAAATGTTTCTCCGTTGACATAGGAAACCTGTAATAACGGCTGAACGTTTTATTGTTGTTTTATGCCTTAGATCTTTGAAATTGGGCTCTCCTTCACTAATTAGAAAGTTTGAAGAAATGTAAAACAAACAAGGCCTGTTGGCATACTGAAGTGGCGATATTCTAAAGCTGGTATAGAAGAACGCCAAATATAAGATTGTGATGGAAACGAGAGATCCGCGCGGAAACCAATTAACAAAAGGCATCGTTCACATGCGACTATCTAGTTTGACTCCGCCGGGAATCTAACAGGGGAACAGGAAATGAAACCTAAATTTCCTGTTATTTGAAGTCAGTACAGAGAACCCAAGAAAGCGCAATATTGTATGACAATTATTGTGCCTTAATGAGATGGAAATATTTCGTCAGCGATATACATTCCTGTTTTACAATACCTTTCACTGGATTCAAATGTTTGCAGTTTTAGTCACGTTTTAAATCCACATTTGAAGAAACAAATGAGCACAAAATTTACTGTCACAGTCGGTGAAGACATATCTTAGATTATTTGTGGGAGGGATAGTTTTATGTATTGGCTTTCAAAATACAATTGTTCTTTACAACATAGGAGTAAACCAACCAGGTATCAAAACACTTTGAGAACTAAACAAGAAGTTACCAGCATACCTGAAAAGCCTCCTTTCCTCAAAGTGGATGCAAATTAACCCTGAAAGTTAAAATCGTTTACGCAATCTGGGAATATTAAATTATAATTTTAATAGACGAATGACACTCTCAATATACTAACAGATATGTCAGTTTACTAAGTAATATACAAGTAAGAAGTTTAGTAAAATTGAGGAAATAAATTCCTCAGATGTATTTTTATCATAAAGATAAAAAATTGCCGCAGCTTTAAAATATTACAAAGAGATAAACAATATAGGCAAACGTCAAGTCAACTTTATACGTAGTATGAGCACCAAGTTTGATGAAATTCTGAAAATTATTTCCTGACAAATGGGAAACTATGCTAAAAAAATAAGAATGGCCACCATTTTAAAAATAAGAACACAATTTGAACGAAATACACAAAAGACAAGTCAGCTTTATGCGTAGTATATGTGTACCAAGTTTTATTAAATTGTAAATTACGGTTCCTTAGATATATAGTTTGGTCGATAAATGTTAAAATGACCGCAATTTCGTAAAATTTGACAGGGCATAAACGGAATATATAAAAATTTATGTTTACAAAGTTTGATGAAATTCGGTCAACTGGTACAAAAGTTGTTAGGGGGACACACACTAACACACAGACAGGAAGGTGGCCTCATATGCCTACATTTTTCCTTCGGAAAGTTGGATAAAAATAAATATTATAAGAGGAGATTACACGAGGTCCAGAGTGGTATCACACGCCGGACTGCAGATTTACAACTAGCAGCCATAGGCATTTGCTCTCCCCGCATGATGACATGAAGTGAGATCCTACAATGGCGAGACGCTGGGATGAGTGGAGCGGGGCAAGCAGGAGATACCCGAGAAAACCACCGCCCAGTGTCATCATCCTGCACGATACCTAGGGACTCACAGCCGGGGATCTAGCCTAGACTATTCTGAACACACGACTGCTGCTGCTGCATGAGAACTGAATATTTAACTGTACAATACTACAAATAATACTGCACCTCTTCAACCATGGCGTCGGCGATCATATTCCCCAGGTTGCATTCCCCTACTGCGCAGGATTTGTCGAGCAACACTTTGGTTGTTCCTATCTCCTTCTTCCCAATAGCCTTTAATTGCTTCTGGTAGGGCTTCATCGCTTTCAACTCTCCGGTACCTGTTAAGAAGACTTTTTTATTGCAAGCACATAGCACCCAAGATAACGTGTGGGAATTCATAACCGTAATAAAGTTTGAAAATGAGAGAGAAAAGTCTGTGCACTGAAAGGTTTGTCACGCTGTACAAAGATAAGGATATTCGTCTACACTCTTCATTGAGTACGTATCCGTTCAACTGTTTAATAACTTAGAAATACAACTCATTAAGGAATGATCACTCAATTTCCAGTGAGAAAAAGTGTCAAAACTATACGCTCTAGTCATATTGTTTTGAGTGTTAATAATAACAAAAGGTGAAAGGTCATAGTAATGAATAGTAAAACTAATTAAAGTAGAGCCGTCGAAGGCTGATCAGTTTGAATCACCTAGAAATTCAGTAAACTACGTAAAGTCAACAGTTAGAAGTGTATAATTATTTGTTCTCATGTGATTATTAATAAATTATCAAACATGCGAAAACAAAATGTAGCCAGTACACAGACTCTTAGAAGGTGCATACAAATACAATGAATCTATTAACTTACACAAAAACACACTTACTTAATTACTTAAGTAATTTACGTCTGCCATGAGCACTTACATAAATGTTTCAGACACACTGAAGAAGATCTGCGATCACGGCAAACTTGTTTGTTATCAAATATTTAGTGGAAGAATTGCTGAAGTTAATAACCAAGTGAACCAGACACTTGAAGAAGGCGTATGCTTGCACTACAAGTGTCTTTACAATAAGTAAGGTCATTAACTAGTGTTAAATGGAGTTACCTTGCTCTATGGAGGTGTTGATGAGTATAGGGTTCCCGGTCCAAGAAACAGGTTCCCCGGAGCTGCTGAAGTTAACAACCAGGAAACCCATGTACTTGGAGAAGGCGTATGCTTGCACTACAAGTGTCCTGCGTCCATCGTTGTGCTCCACTACAGTAGGGTAAGGTCCTTCTGCCTTGTCGTCTGCTGGTGGCGTACCTGTGTCGAGAAGTATATATTGAGTCTGTTACAGATTTACGTAATAATATTTGATTAAATTCATTGCTGACATGTGTTCGCATACTCCAAAAATAATGTTACTGATAATCACCTTGCATGGAAATGTGACCAATTTTTGGTATGCCTGCTTCTCCTTTAAAAATTGTTTAAATAAGTTTTTATGAAATCAATGCTACACATAAATATGTTCACTTTTTCTCTTCTTGAAACTAACAAATACATTCTCCGTGGTCCTTGTAATTTCGATATTTGCATTTTTCAAGTGTCTCTACCATTTAGTTCAGAATTAGTTTTGTCTTGAAATGCAAGTTCACCTTGACATTATTGATGTTTTTGGTACCGAATTTAGCAGGTTTTGCATTACTGTTGTGAAGATACATTATTCTCGAACAATTCTTTAAAATTCTTGAAAACAGTGCAACTTTGGTCGCCAAGGCATTGTCTTGTACGTGCGCCGACCTCTCAGGAAAATGCTACCTGTGATGAAGTTAGTTGAAAGCATTTTGCAAAATCCACCCAGGTAAAGTTCAAATATGTGAAGTTCGGTCCGATAAAGTTGGGAATTAATTTTGTTTGGCAGTTATGTTAGACAATTATTTTCTTTTTATTCGAAGAGAAATAGACATGAATTTTAGAAACGTGTGCCGCTAATTGTCTTTTAATGGCACTTCGTATCTGTCGCTCAGCAAAGAAAGTAAATAAACCATTTCAAAACGTATTGTAACTATTAAGAATGTGCTTATAGAATATTATATTGATTACAATATTTGTAGATTTTTCTCACAAAGAAAGCTTTGAAAATGCTGCGAAATCAAACAGGTTGCCAAATTTACTGAACCATGCCAATTTTCTTTTTTAAATTTAGCATGGGGCTATTTTGCGACATGCTTTTAAACAACTGCATCAATGGTTGCAGATACCTAAGAGCACGGCGCACATACTAGAAAACTCATTGGTGGAAGTAGCACTTTTTGTACCAGTAGTACCAGGCGTTGTGTTATTGTCATAGCAAAAGTTGTACACATTATTCTGATAAACGGTGAAATATAGGAAATTACAAGAAGGGGACTTTTTTGTTCCTTAAAATAAGCTGATCAAACAGAAAACATGAGATATTTACTATACCTGGCAGAAAAGTAATTTTCCACAGTATGAAAGTAGTAACCTTATTATTTCAATTAATTGGGGATGTTTTTATTGCTGAATTTTTTAGAGGTTAAATATCTCAATAATACTTCAAATCAGCCACGGAACTGAAATTAAACTTATTTATATTTGGATAAAATACTATTTTTAAACCCGCTAATCAGGATTTCATGACAACCTTGGTATTCATATTTCATGAAAGTGCCTTACATAATTTCGGTGGACTTTTCCACGAGGAATAACCTACTCGAGTTTGGGCTATTAACATTTTACATCTGTTTGTGTGATATAGCTTCCAGATTTAAGCACAGCATCGTTGACCACGACCGCCTATCACAACGTGTACAGGATGGTGTGTAAGTGTCCTCCAACAATGATGTCCAGGTCTGGAACCTTGGCGGCCACTTGCTGGTCTACATTGTAGCCTGCGTGTGACAGACCGATGATGATGTCCACCCCCTGTTTATTCAGTCTGTTGATATTTGTGCTCATAGTCTTACCTGTGTATAGTAAAGTGTGTGAGTGTGCTCCAACAATGTTGTCCAGGTCAGGAACCTTGGCGGACACTTGCTGATCTATATTGTAGCCTGCGTGTGACAGACCGATGAATATGTCCACCCCTTGTTTCTTCAGTCTGTTGATATTTGTGCTCATAGTCTTACCTGTGTATAGTAAAGTGTGTGAGAGTGCTCCAAC
Source organism: Medauroidea extradentata (assembly GCA_003012365.1). NCBI lineage: Eukaryota > Metazoa > Arthropoda > Insecta > Phasmatodea > Phasmatidae > Medauroidea > Medauroidea extradentata. The sequence goes on from PNEQ01071033.1 coordinate 26,714, forward strand.
AATGATGTCCAGGTCAGTAACCTTGGCGGCCACTTGCTGGTCTTCATTGTAGCCGGCGTGTGACAGACCTATGATGATGTCCACCCCTTGTTTCTTCAGTTTGTTGATATTTAAGCTCAAAGTCTTACCTGTGTTTAGTAAAGTATGTGAGTGTCCTCCAACAATGATGTCCAGGTCTGGAACCTTGGCGACCACTTGCTGGTCTACTTTGTAGCCTTCGTGTGACAGACCGATGATGATGTCCACCGTTTGTTTCTTCAGCTTGTTGATATTTGTGCTCAAAGTCTTACCTGTGTATAGTAAAGTGTGTGTGTGCTCCAAATATGATGTCCAGGTCTGGAACCTTGGCGGCCACTTGTTGGTCTACATTGTAGCATGTGTGTGACAGACCGATGATAATGTCCATCCCTTGTTTCTTCAGCGTGTTGATATTTGTGCTCAAAGTCTTACCTGTGTATATTAAAGTGTGTGTGTGATACAACAATGAGGTCCAGGTCTGGAACCTTGGTGGCCATTTGCTGGTCTACATTGTAGCATGTGTGTGACAGACCGATGATGATGTCCACCCCTTGTTTATTCAGTTTGTTGATATTCGTGCCCAAATTCTTACCTGTGTATAGTAAAGTGTGCGAATGTCCTTCAACAATGATGTCTATGTCAGGAACCTTGATGGCCACTTGCTGATCTAAATCGTATCCGGCGTGCGACAGACCGATAATGATGTCCACCACTTGTTTATTCAGTTTGTTGATATTCGTGTTCAAAGTCTTACCTGTGTAAAGTAAAGTGTGTGAGTGTGCTCCAACAATGATGTCTAAGTCAGGAACCTTGGTGGCCACTTGCTGATCTAAATCGTATCCGGCTTGTGACAGACCGATGATGATGTCCACCCCTTGTTTTTCAGCTTGTAGATATTTGTGCTCAAATTCTTACCTGTGTATAGGAAAGTGTGTGTGTGTGTGTGTGTGTGTCTGCTCCAACAATGAGGTCCAGGTCTGGAACAGTGGCGGCCACTTACTGGCCTACAATTTAGCATGTGTGCGACAGACCGATGATGATGTCCACCACTTGTTTCTCTAGCTTGTTGATATTTGTGCTCAAAGTCTTACCTGTGCATAGTAAAGTGTGTGAGTGTGCTCCAACAATGACGTTTAAGTCAGGAACCTTGGTGGCAACTTGCTGATCTATATCGTATCCAGCGTTCGATAGACCGATGATGATGTCCACCCCTTGTTTATTCAGTTTGTTGATATTCGTGTTCAAAGTCTTACCTGTGTATAGTAAAGTGTGTGAGTGTGCTCCAAAAATGATGTTTAAGTCAGGAACCTTGGTGGCCACTTGCTGATCTATATCGTATCCAGCGTTCGATAGACCGATGATGATGTCCACCCCTTGTTTATTCAGTTTGTTGATATTCGTGTTCAAAGTCTTACCTGTGTATAGTAAAGTTTATGAGTGTGCTCCAACAATAATGTCTAAGTCAGGAACCTTGGTGGCCACTTGCTGATCTAAATCTTATCCGGCGTGTGACAGACCGATGATGATGTCCACCGCTTGTTTCTTCAGCTTGTTGATATTTGTACTCAAAGTCTTACCTGTGTATAGTAAAGTGTGTGTGTGTGTGTGTGTGCTCCAACAATGAGGTCATGGTCTGGAACATTGGCGGCCACTTACTGGCCTACATTGTAGCATGTGTGCGACAGACCGATGATGATGTCCACCCCCTGTTTATTCATTTTGTTGATATTCGTGCTCAAAGTCTTACCTGTGTATAGTGAAGTGTGTGAGTGTGCTCCAACAATGATGTCTAAGTCAGGAACCTTGGTGGCCACTTGCTGATCTAAATCTTATCCGGCGTGTGACAGACCGATGATGATGTCCACCCCTTGTTTCTTCAGCTTGTTGATATTTGTACTCAAAGTCTTACCTGTGTATAGTAAAGTGTGTGTGTGTGTGTGTGTGTGTGTGCTCCAACAATGAGGTCATGGTCTGGAACATTGGCGGCCACTTACTGGCCTACATTGTAGCATGTGTGCGACAGACCGATGATGATGTCCACCCCTTGTTTATTCATTTTGATGATATTCGTGCTCAAAATCTTACCTGTGTATAGTGAAGTGTGTGAGTGTGCTCCAACTATGATGTCTAAGTCAGGAACCTTGGTGGCCACTTGCTGATCTAAATCTTATCCGGCGTGTGACAGACCGATGATGATGTCCACCCCTTGTTTCTTCAGCTTGTTGATATTTGTACTCAAAGTCTTACCTGTGTATAGTAAAGTGTGTGTGTGTGTGTGTGTGTGCTCCAACAATGAGGTCATGGTCTGGAACATTGGCGGCCACTTACTGGCCTACATTGTAGCATGTGTGCGGCAGACCGATGATGATGTCCACCCCTTGTTTATTCATTTTGTTGATATTCGTGCTCAAAGTCTTACCTGTGTATAGTGAAGTGTGTGAGTGTGCTCCAACTATGATGTCTAAGTCAGGAACCTTGGTGGCCACTTGCTGATCTAAATCGAATCCGGCGTGCGACAGACCGATGATGATGTCCATCCTTATATATATATATATATATATATATATATATATATATATATATATATATATTCGTGCTCAAACACTGAGAAAACAATTTTGTTGGTGCAAGCAAATTTAGTTTGAATCAACCAAATCATTTGTTTGTATAGGGGCAATTAGATATTTGTTTGCTCGTACCAAATTATTTTGTTCCCTGATTTGTTTGAGGCAAATAACTGAATTTTGTTAGCAGTACCAAATATTTAGCTGGTCATAAAAATATTTCGTTGGACATGTTAAATGCACACGCAATATTTTAAGAACTAAAGAAATAAATATACATTTTATAATCTTAACAAATTTCTGAAATTTTAAGACCTAAAAAATAAGTATGGTTGGACCGGTATTTGATCCTCTCTCCCATCGCTTGCTTTTTTCTGTTCATAACCTAACCAATTTTTTTTAAATTTTAGCTCTTTTTTTTTTTATGTTTGATACAATGGCAAGGATATATCACCCCGCCACTGCACAAAACATTCCCTCCTTTAAGTGAGTGTATGTAATATAATACCCAGTGACTTTTTTGCTTCGTGCAAGTGATGTAATTGGACGTTGGCGTGTGGCAGACAGACATGACGAACACAAACACCTAGTCCTGAACCCGAGGAAGTGACTGTAAATGTCACCTCCCCGGCCGGGAATCGAACCCGGGACCCTTGACCCAGCAGTTACGAACGCTAACCACTTTGTTTTTTTTTTTTTCTTTTTATGTATATATAAATGTTTTATGCAGCGGTGATGCGAAATCTTCCGCATCACCGCTGCACCAACCATTCCCCCCTTTAGGTTTGATATATTTCGAGTGACCCCAGCAATTTTCGTGAGACAATTTGTATGGTGACAAGGTTTGAGACCCATTGGACAAACACAAATTAACACCCAGCCAGACCTGGGAATCGAACCCAGAACCCGTCGCACCAAAATCGGCCGCTCAACCAACTGAGTCACGGGGGGTCGGCACCACTGAGCCAAGCGGTCGGACACCAACTGAGCTACGAGTGCTTATGTAATAATGGGATTGTTATTTGTATAGGAATAGTTAAGCCTAATATTAAATTACGATTGTACTGCTTTATTTTCTAACATTTTTGTCTTCCATCTGCGAAAATGTAAACGACGTCAAATAATATGATCAAATTATTGCCGTGCACCGCAGCAAAAAGAACGAGACGTGCAGCTGCGGTGTTTTTTAAGTTTATTGCATTTTCCGTTGTGATTGATCGAATAAACCACTTTGAAATTGTTATAGCTAAAATTAAGATACTTAAATCATGCTGATTAACCGTTTAGACGTCCTACTTGTCGCACAAGCTTATACTATGAAAGTTCAGGTATACAGCGTTCGCCATCTTTTCGCTCACGCACGCCAGCCTGCCATCTTCCGCAAGTCAACCAAATTGATTTAGTTTCGCCAACAAAATCATTTAGTCAATCGAAAAAAAAATGTTTGGTTCAAAGCACATCACTTATAACTAACAATATTATTTTGTTGACAAGCTGTAACAAGTTGTTTGTTTACACAAAATATTTATTCGACGTCCTTTAGTAACCAAATATACGTTGGGCAAAAACAAAGTTCGTTTAAATGAATAATTTGGTCGAGGGAAATAAATAAATTTGTTTGGAGGACTCCAGGTTTGGTCTTACCAACAAAATATTGTTTAGCTGAAGCAAACATCACCCAAACAAATATATTTAGTATAATGAAACAATTCTTTCTCTCAGTGTAATCTTACCTGTGTATAGTAAAGTATGTGTGTCCAACCTTGGCGGTCACTTGCTGGTCTACATTGTAGCCTGCGTGTGACAGACCGATGATGATGATGTCCACTCCTTGTTTATTCAGTCTGTTGATATTAGTGCTTAAAGACTTACCTGTGTATAGAAGAGTGTGTGAGTGTCCTCCAACAATGATGTCCAAATCAGGAACCTTGGCGGCCACTTGCTTATCTACATCGTATCCGGCGTGCGACAGACCGATGATTATGTCCACCCCCTGTTTCTTCAGTTTAGCAATCTCCGCAGTCACAGACTCCGCCTCGTCCAGGAACTTAAGTTTCCCCGTGTTGGCTATTTCCTGCATACGGAGACATTTAGCAAAAGTTTTGTTAATGTAGTTTCTATAATATATCGTCTGTATCGTTATCTTTTTAATACATTTATAACTTATTGTTGCAGTATTTTACTTCATACACATTAAAATTGTTTTTCACTATATAAATATCGACAGATGTACAACAAAATCCTTCAACTTAACAACATTTTAAACGAAATAAATTGAAGAACAATTTTACAACAATGGTGTTTGTTGCTTACTAATTTCTGTCTCGAACATTTTTTGTAAAACTTTTTGTTATTTTAGCTTAGATTATTCTTATGCCTACCACTTCAAGCCGATACTGGATTACCTCTTTATTCGCTGAGTAATTCTGCTACCAGTGGTTACAATAGCTTACTAGAATTTTTTGCTTCCGGTCATCAATTCGGCGTATCTTTAGCAATCAAGATCCTAAGCATAGCAACTACGCAAGTAATCCAGTAACGTTGACGTCGGGCTAATGATGTGTCAAACATCCGTTTGTCTAGCTAGACACAGTCTGTAAATCCTCAGTTTTGTCATTCCTCCTTATTTTTAACGATTATATCAACTATCTAGTTATTTGATCAATCATCAGGCTGCAGTGCACTTATGAACAACTATGAACAAATTTTCTAGAAGTATTGGCATTCACATTAGTATTTTGTGCTTGTCTAGTTGTCCTGTGCCATAAATCATAAAATTGTCAGTAAGTCTTCGTCAATGCAATCTCGAGCGAGCATTTCAACACCAAACATCCTGCAATATGTCAATATTTGGCTAACTGGGTTTCCTAGCCACGCTTTCATTGCGAGAAATCTCAGACTTATTCTCGCAACTTTGTGTACAACCAAATGAGGAAACTACTACTGCTAGACTAAAAATGTTACAAACAGACTTACCAGGTTTACATTCAAAGCCATTATAACAATCCATTATGTTCAGTGTTTCCACTACTTTTTATTAGACAACGGTTGAAATTTTTTCTGATGAACACTACTTAGTTACTTTTCCTCCTTCAGGCCTAGCAGAAACTGAGTAGATTACCGTTTCTTTCCTGAAAATATAAACCGCTGTTTAATCGAAAACGCAGTTTGAAACATGGACGATTATAGTTACAAAACAGTGGCAACCAAGGTATGTTTTCCAATTGTGTTTTTAGAAAATGTATGTATTGTTTAGTTACAACGAATGTTTAGGTTCTCATCTCACCTATTATTCATCACGACTTGAGCATGAATGGTACGGCTCGATGTCAAGACCCGGTAAATCGCAAACGAAAATAAACGCTAGTTGAATTCACATAACATAGACACGATGAGGAGAAGAATTATTTAGCAAAATTGGTCCTTAGTAATCACACACCTAAAATCCATGATAGTAAATCATAGCTGCACACATTTGTAAAAAAATTTAAAGGGGCCTTGTTAGTAATTTCTAGACAGCCCTAAAATGTCTTTTTTAACTAATTTAGAACATGCACAACTTACTGATATAACAGTTTTCTATTGTTAAATCACAGCCGTTGAGAGTGGACCAAATATCATAAAACTACATTAGCTGAATAATTACCCAGACAAAGCCACACTAGCGCAAAAGTAACAACTTGACTGAAATATGTGCAGCTCATGTTTGCAATCATTTTAAACCATTCGTAAATAAAACAGTTAATTGTCTTTTAATCAACAAAAAATATTCTTCCCAACAATAAACTGTGCGTGACATAGTAATCATGTTTACCCTGGATAGCGTGTTATTTTGACTTTGATCTGTCCCAGCACCCTGATTTTTAAATCATACTTTTCTGAACTTTTCAGAAGAAATATTGAAAATTTACTGCATAAACTTAACTCGTCAGCTCACCCTACAGCACAGATGAATTATTCGAAATGTGAATACATAATTCTATCACAGATAAAATACTGCAGAATAAAGTGTAATTCATGAAACCACACTAATGTGTGTATTTGATCAAACCGTATATAATTACAACAGTTCTAGTTAACTGTTTTATGTATATTTAGCACACACAACGGCCAAATCATCTCAAAGTGGTGGAAACCAACGCCGCGTTCATAAAATTAACTATATCAGCGGTTGAACGATAACCTCCAATAAGTCAAGTCAACTGAACACATAGTAAAGTCGCATAAATACGTGCAGGCATAAGTCGTGACGAAAGTTTTGTCTTTGAATTGAATATATATGTTTTATATTTTTATAATTTATTTTGTAATGAATTATATGTAAATAAAATAAATTTTTTAAAATTATGATATTAGTGATGTATAATATAGTTACTTATAATATTTTACTTATTTTTCCATGTGCATTGGACGTGATCTTATTACTGAATTGGAATATCAGTTATTAAAATGTATTGTGTAAAACGATTGTAAAACATGAAGTTACCAGCATGACTGTAAGCCTAATTTCTTAAAAGTGGATACAAATTAACCCTGAAAGTTAAAATCGTTTACGTACATCTAGAAATATTAAATAGTAACATTAATGCAGAAATATGATAGGCCTATACGAAATACACAAAAACCTAGTCAACTGTCTAAATAGTGCATGCGCGCCAAGATTAATGAACTTTGGAAAAATTATTTTTTCAAATATGTCACACTATGCTAAAAATAAAAAATTACCGTCATTACAAAAAAATGAACACATGACAAATGAAATACCCAGAATTCAAATCAATATGCTAAGTTTTATAGGTGTACCAAATTTAATAAATTTCGAAAAAATATTCCTCAGATAAGTCAAATTATTCTCAACATTAAAAAAAATGTCTGCTGTTTGAAAAATATGAATATTGGTGAATCGAAAAACGCTATCAAAAGTCGAGTCCGCTTACTAACAAATATATGTGTTCTGAGTTTAATAAAAATTCAGAAAAGTATTCCTTGAGATATAACCTATTATACTAAGAACAGAAAAATGGTCGCAGTTTAAAACATGAAGTTACTAGTACAACTAATAAGCCTAATTTGTTCGTAGTAGGTGAAAATTAACCCTGAAGGTTAAAATCGTTTACATACATGTAGGATTATTTAATAACAACTTTAATTAGGACATATGATAACGAAATATACAAAAAATAACTCAATTTAGTAATCAATATTCACGTACCCAGTTTGATTTAAAAAAAAAAAAGAAAAAAATTTCTGAAATGTCTTTCTATCATAGAGATAAAATATGGCCGCAGAATTCAAAATTTTACCAAAGGATGAACTAAACACACAAAGTCCAGTCAACTAACTAGATTATGCCTGCCAAAATTAGTAGTCTTAGGGAATATATATCCCCAGATGTCATACTACGCAAAAATATAACATGGTCGGCATTATAAAAACATAAACATGTGATTACGAAATACAGAAAAGTCAAGTAAAATCTGCATACAATGTAGTATATGAGTTCAAAGTTTGACGAAGTCCCTAAAAATATTTTTTGACACATATGGCTACCATTATCTAATGCTACTCTTAAATATAAAGATTGCCACCGTATTAAAAATATGAGCACAGGATCAACGAAATCCTCAAAAGAAAAGTCAGCTTTGTATTTAGTATTTGTGTACCAAGTGTGTTGGAATTTTGAAGAATACATCCTAAGATATGTAATACTATGCACAAAAAAAAACATAAAAATTGCCGCCATTTTTTAATATGAACAAAGGATGAATGAAGTACCCAAAGTCTAGGAAGCTTTGTATGTAGTAACTCTATTCCTTGTTTGATGAAACTCCGGAAAATATTTCCCTAGATGTTATATTATAGTAAAAATATCTTATAAAATGGCCACCAATACATGCCAATAATCACATATGAAACAAAATACACGAATGTCTTATGTTTACTTTGTAGTATATGTGTACCAAGCGTGATGAAATTCTGAAAAATATTTTTTTAGATGCCATAATATGAAAAAAAAAAAAAAAACATTAAAAAGGCCTCTATTTTGAAAATTTGAAGACCGTATGCTCGAAATACACAAAAGTATATTCCGCTTTGAATTAAGTACATGTGTGCCAATTTGGGTAAAAAAATTAATATATCATACTATGCTAAAAATATGTAAATGACCGGCATTTTAAAAACATGAGCATTGTAAATTTTAAAATACACAAAATTAAAGTCAACATATGTGATATATGTGTACAAGGATTAATGAAATACTGAAGAAATGTTTCTTTGTTTGTCATACTATTCTAAAAAAATATCAAAATGGCCGCCAATACAAATCAATTTAACACAGGATGAAAGAAATATGTAAAAGTAGTCAGTTTTGTATGTGGTATATGTGTACCAAGTTTTATGACATTTTAAAAATTATTCCCTAAAGTATGTCGTACTTCACTAAAAAACGTGAACATGGTATGATTTAAAAACACAAAAGTAAAGTCAGTTTAATCTGTGTTCGAAGTTAAAAGAAATTCGGAAATGAATTTCCTCAAATATGTCATACTATGCTAAAAATATAAAACATCGCCGCCATTTTAAAACTATAAAAACTGCATGAACCAAATGCATTAAAGTCAGATAATCGTTCTAGGTTCTTTATGTGTACCTAGCTTGATGAAATTGTAAAATCAGGTTCCTTAGATATCTAGCTTGATCAAAAAAATTTTAAAACGGCTGTCGTTTTGAAAAAATGAAATTGGTATTATATATACATGTAAAGTAAGGTTACAAATTTCTATATTCGTTTTAAAGTTCTGTAGAATGGCTCAAAAGTTTTTAGGTACACACACACAGACTCTCACAGACGGGAAGGTGATCTTTTAAGCCTAGTTTTTTTCTCTGGAAAGTAGACTAATATAATAAAAGTGGCCGTCTTCCCGGAACACCAAGAGGCATTCATAACTTGGACCGTTATAAGATTATTGGAAAACTGTTCAACTTGCATAAGAGATGTATGTATAGTAATAACAGTCAAACTACGTTACACGTGTGTATTTTTATGTCAGGTTTTTCACTACTCGTTAAACATATTTCATTGCGGCTGAAAGAGGCGTAAATATGTGTTTTTGCTGTCCTTTTCAGGTACTGATAATTTTGGTGCAGAAAATTTTAAAAGATATAGGTGTGCATAGCATATTTACAACTTAAATATTACGTCATAAAATGATTAGTGTCACCACTGACTAAAGTTGTCTGGGAGAAGACTGCGCGTTAGTTTAGTGACTTGAACTTAGAGGCCAGAGTGGGCTGTGATGCGCGCAATGTGTCGTCCTTACTGCTACGCGCAAACTCGTCTACCCAGCCTGCTACCTTCGCACAATCATGTTCACGACCGAATAACAACAAATAAGAAGTTCTCAGCTGACTCTTACATTAGTAGTTTTGAGAATGTATCCGACGACACCAATCTTCCTGCCACTTCGTTCAATGACTACAGACTTATTGTAGAGCCCCTGGAAGGTAGGCTCCTCCGAGTCATCTACGTTGCACAGTACTATTGGGAAGTTCACATTCTGCATGAAAGGAACAACGCCGGCGATTCCATTGTCGAACTCGTGGTTGCCCAACACCTAAAACAAATTGTTACGATAATTTGTTTTATTATAAAAAAGAAAATTTACAAAAAAAACTTTGAAGTACGTAATTCCTTATTTCTTCTGCTTATGCAAAAAAATAATAATTTTAAAGCCCTCAAGGAATTAGATATTGTAAGAGTATCTCACATAATCCTTCTTGGAAAAAAATCGGGTTATTTTTGTTAAATATTCTATCAAGGAAAATTTTATAGTAACATGACGACAACAATCTTGTTTTGTATGAAAATAAAATATTGGATAACGTCAGCACTGGCTCTTCGCTGCATGGGCCCAAGTCTCGCGCGCCAATTTTGAAAAGTGCGGGTTTTGATCGAACTTATGGCAGGGTAGGCAAAAGTTTCCAATTAACTGTGGTAATAATTGTATGAATGAGACACGTGCCAACAACAATAATAACGTCACATACTTCATTCTCTCTTATGATCATACCAACGTTTTTATTACAAACACTCAAACCTGCACTAGTTGATATTATTACACATGAGTAATATAGTAATAAAAATTAGATGTTCCAGTTGTTTTACTTTACATTTACGGACATACCTATGTCCATTTAAACTTAAGAAAATTACATTTGTTTTAACAACAAGCTAAATAATATTATTCAACTCACACCAGGCTATCTCCACCATTCAATAACAACATAAATGTATGAATAAAACTCTAAAATTGTAATATGTAAATTACGTGATGCGGCTTTGAATCATCCCTAAAAATATACAGTCCACCAAGATGAATGTATACCGATAAATATGTATGAATAACATCGTTACTTCCAACACTAAAGCGTTTCGTGGTTTATAATTGTCACTTCAGAAAACGTCGGTGAGGGAAGGAGACTCCGAAGGCTGAATGGAGAGCTTACATGTCAACAAACACTACTTTATCACGTGAATTTGTTCCATGAATTAGTATAGGGTGCTCGTATTCACATTTTTATGTCCCGAGCTTGCCAGAATTAATCCGGATGGTGTCACAAGCAACCAACTATTGCTGGCTTCCCACAATTTACTCAAAGTTCTCTTGTAGGCTATCCATGTGCAATATCTCGGCAACAATGTCTCTACTTCCTCGCAATACTCGCAATACAAACTACTTTAGAAAATATAAGACTTGTTATAAGTTATTCAAGTGTATCACACCAGTCATCGTATTAAAGACTTAACAATTTTTCTTGGTCGGCTACATCGCCAGACACATTGACGCGATCCTGCTATCGCAACACTGCACAGCGCGCCATATCCAACTATTCTCTTCGACTGCCACCGCAGACTGATCTCTGACTTCATAATATGTTTGTGCTATATTTTCCTTCCCCACAAGAAACAATCTATTTAGAACAAGATTTTGCTTTACTTTCGTGAATTCATAATTTCTGGGATAGTTTGTTTAAATTGTGCCTCAGCCTCTTCCTTGAGGTATAGTATGTTTTGTGTTTTGAGGTATACTATGTTTTGTGTACTTTCTCGATCATGTGGTTGTTTGCTGAGTTACAAAGATAATGGCGAATTATCCTCGTCACGTGATCCTACTATATACTGATGTCTTCTTCTATCAACAAACTATTGATTCAGTATACATTGATTGTTCGAGGGCATTCGTCCTGACTCAACTCATGATACAGCTCTTAACTGATAAAGTTCTACAACTAGCCTATATATTCTTTTACATTTTTGAACGTTTACAATATAATTAACATGTATGATGATAAAATCATTTTATAAACCCAAGACACCTCTTCTGTCGTCATATACAACACATCTGTCTCCATATACAACACCTCTATCTCCATATACACCCCCTCTGTATCCGTATACAACACCTCTATCTCCATATACAATACCTCAGTCTCCATACACAACACCTCTGTCTCTATATACATCACATCTGTCTCCATATACAATACCTCTGTATCCATGTACAACACCTCTGTCTCTTATACAACACCACTGTCTCTTATACAACACCCCTGTCTCTTATACAACACCTCTGTCTCTTATACAACACCTCTGTCTCTTATACAACATCTCTGTCTCCATATACAACACCTCTGTCTCCATATACAACACCTTTGACTCCATATACAAGACTTCTGTCTCCATATACGATATCTCTGTCTCTATATACAAAACCTCTGGCTCCATATACTACACCTGTCTTCATATACAACACCTCTGTCTCTATATACAACACATGTCTCCATATACAACACTTCTGTCTCCATATACAACATTTCTGCATTTACACACAACATGAAACCAATAAAAGAATATATTCCTTGTACTCATCTCTCCAAACGTTCACTTATTTTTCACATATTACTTCAGCTAATCAGAGCACTCTTGTACCGTTCCATGTCCTTATTAATTAATAAGTATGTTCTAGGACAAATGACAGCAAGAAAAACTATCCAAGGGGCGAGTAAGGGACACAGTGGCCAATCAGAGCACATCGGTTTAGATAATGCTCTACGCTTCAGAGATAACAGTTATGCTAATCAAACAAAATGTTGTACAACATGCTTCACGTTGAGCTGGAAATTGCTTGCAGTCCCTACTACCCTTCTCTCCAACGCGTATAGACATAGATATAGTTTTAAAACATAGTTTTAAGGTTAGGTGTAATATTACATAATACTTCTGACTGTACTAAAAATTAATGGAGATATAATACATATATGCTTCATGACATAATGTAAACTAGATCTTGATTTGACCTGCTCGTAGGAACAGCATTCGTTTTCATCATTCTTCTTAATAATTACTGTAACTGGCAAGACATCTCTTCAGAATTCCAACTTCTTTATCTATTGTTGTTGTGTAATGTTTGACCATTTGTTTAACAGATTTCACTTAATTAAAGAGATTTTTATCAGCTGTTTAAATTACAAAGCTATTTTTGATCCATAATTTGCCTTATCTTTCCGTAAGACTGACTATTCGTCATGATTTCTCATATATATTATTTTTTACTTTCTAAACATTCATACAATACGTCTTATAATATTAAAATTTGCTTTGGCTACCTACAGCCATATCTAGCAAAGTTAGTACATATAACAAATTATGCAACACAATTGGTACGAAAAAAAAAAATTTTAATGAAAGTAAATTACTTTATGATTTCCACAGTAGCCCTTATTTGTTGTCAACGGCTGGTTACAGCCCCTAGATTCGTCCTTAAATGACCAACGGGTGAATTACTTACATTAAAAAACTGCATTCTATTTTTAAGATGTTACACACACGCTAGATACTGAACGTGCATCCACAATCTCCCAGTGGTTCAGTCTTCCTTAATAAGCACCCATCAAGTAGCATGAAGGTTCTCATGGAAATATATTATATTAACATCCCAAACATACATAAATCTTAAACATTCTGGTCACTCACCATGGCGTCGTGTGGCAGCATGTTCATAAACTCGGCGCTCACGTTCCATCGAAACAAAGTGTACCACATGGAACCTTGGAAGACATCTCCTGCATTCAGGAATATACTGTCAGGACTCTCAGCTATTAGACGTTTGACCTCCGTGTATATACGAGCAATACCGCCCACACATGTCGACTCCTGGCCTACTGGACATGTTCCAGAGCTCCAGCTGGTCTGCTCGAACCTCGCGTGGAAGTCGTTCCAGTGGATTATGGGCAGTTCAAATATTCCAGTGTCTTCAAGTGGTTCTAAAAAACAGGATATGTAGTGACAGGGACACACAATTACCATAATTACACCCACGATAACAGGCACGTTTGGTTGATAGTAAAAAATAATGTTAAAATAAACATACACAATCCAAATTTAAATGTACTTCCTGAGTACAAATCGAGCATATTTATACTACACCATCCATTGTCTTGGCCAACAACACCTATAAAACATTTAACTCGCTCTACATCTGCTCATTTTCATGTCTGTCTAAATGTCAGCGTAGGTAATTAATTTTCCTTTCAAAAAAATTACTATTTACGAGTCAAGATAATGTAAGAAAGTTTGAAATAAGTATAGTAATACACCTGTACTATTTTTATTATCAAACAATATTACTGTTTTCTTCCATTTCTGGCAGTTTCCCACAAACCACAGAAATACGCATAATATTGGAATATTTATGGGTTTCTGTTACTCAATGAAATTTTACATATAAATTCGACATTAACGAAGTATTTTCCTGTGCGATTACAGCCAGAATACAGCGAACTGTATAGATAAATCAAATTGGATTTTTAGAAATTGTTGTTTCATATACAAGATGATAAACTCATAAATGTTAGTATTTGATAACTGGTTGAATATAATACTAAATAATAAATAAATTATACTTAAATAATATTGTAATTCCTATATCAGTATCGATGTATCCCTGCCACTTTTAGTGAATTAATACTAAGCAGAATCAAACAATGTAAACAATTTCACAATGTTCTTCACTTTTAAGATGGATAGACCTAGAAGTTGTGAAATTTTCCATCAGTATTTACAAAATATTTATAATACGATATCGCGGCCAGGTACAAAGAACTGTTAGTACGTATTCTACATTAAAGGCTTTATAGTACTAATTTACAAAAATTTGAAAACTGCGTGATGACTGGTATACTACCTTTAAACTATCGGAAAATACTGTGTCATTTCTCGGCTAATCTGTTCCGGTATTTTTTTTACTATCGTTCCAAGGATGACTTAAATGTTCGCAGTTTAAAAGAACTACTGACCGCAAAATATAATTATAAATAAAAACGTTGGTGGATTTTCTCTATAAACGAGTCTATTGAAAGACCGCTGCCACAATCGTTCAAAACGTTTGTCGAATTATTGCTCTATTTTATCATTGCATACTTTCTATGCTCTCGTTAAATAATAACAAATATTTTCCAAAAAAAAAAATTTTTACAGAAAAATTACATTCTTATACTATTTTTAACATTAGAAATTACCATGAAGTATTATAACCATGAAATACTATAAGAGTGACAATTTTTAGATACTCGTAGTAATTTAGCAAGTCGGTTAGTTAATAACCTCTCAACGTGGGCAAAATAGAAACATTAAAAAATGTACTAACAAAATTAAGGTTAAGTAATTTTCTTAGTCGTGAGAAGACATTGCTAATGTTTGTAAATGAAAATATTATAATCAAAGTAATGTAAAATATTTTAAATATAAATTTTAAATTATTCTCGGAAGTTTGAAGGGTTTGTTAAACACTGTTGCAGGTGAACTGTAATACAGGAAGACCGAGGCGATAGCGAACAGCTGGGCAATGCTGAACACCAAGTTCTAGACAATTCTGTACATAGTAGTTATAAAACTTGTAGTAGCTTCACACACTAGCAGCAAGGAATAGCAACTGGTAGCATACTCCATGGTGTCGTCTACCGAGAGATTTGTCAGTGTTCAAGTGTTGTTCATATTCCTGCGATTATATTGTAGCTGTCAGCAAACTTTCCATCTGAGGTAAGTAGTATTATGTTATACTAATGTGTTTGTTTACTGCTAAGAATTATTCATTCTTGCATATATTAAATGTTATTACGTAGAACACTTGTTCGCCATTACACCGATATGTTCGGTAATACCTCTGGTGTTTATGTTGTTCAATAACTAATGTAAATGTTTATCAAATAATAACGGTGAATAGTAAAAATATACAGGTTCTAGGAAATATATCCAAGGCAGCAACTAAACAGTAACTAAACTGTTTTGGTAGTTAACTCACATCTCACATTGACTACAACCTCTGGATTTTACATTTTTAAAGTCTCCTAAGAAGCTTTTAGTAAAGAATGTTATCTAAATATTAAATGAGTTTCTTTAAATTTGAGTTATCATGTACCGAAACTCTTTATGGGAACCTACATTAATGTGGAGAATATGAACAAAAGTCGTGTCCAGAATTAGAGAGGCAAGAATTTATGCACTGGATCTAGTATTTATTTTTTATCTTGTGAATTCTCCTGGGGATTTTTGGGTCGCTAAAGAATTCCTATAAACAGAATCGTTGTTTGCTGAACAATAAGAACCCGCTCCTTCGATGTACGGTCATCCCTCATCCTCTCTAGTGTGTCAGAAGACAGTCCAATGGGAGACCACGTCTCTACTGCAGACATCCGTCCCGCGGTCTCTAGGTCCATGTCATTCAGAACACTTGATATCTACACCAGTATGAGTGGAAAACCATGGAGAAGAGAAACATAAAGGTACTACATAAGTGTTACCAACTCAGGTGCTAGAAAAGCAACGGCCGAGACATAACGCGCGACCGTATTCCTAAACGTCCTGCGATGGTATCAGATAAGTCACGGATTATTATTTGCCGTACCGCGTGCAACTATAAACAATTGAAGGCAACACTGGGCAGTGCTTTCTTATAAAACAAGTATCAGTGATTTTCCACAGTTGTATAACAAAAATACGTTTATTTTCACACTTAAAACGTGATGTATTACATTTTTAATTGGTTTAAACTTAAGCAATCATAAATATAGTAATTTCAATTGAAAAGTACCGAATATAACTTTCAAAATTTAAGTATTAAAAATAAAACTACAATCTTTTATGCAAAGTAAAAAAAGTAAGTTCACTTTTTTAAGTTGCTGTGGACGTCTTTGGAGCGTTCGAGCTCTTTAAATGTGGAAGCTGTAAGATGGAGAAAGTTCTCACATCACGCATTACCCTCGCCTCTAGGAGCAAGTCACTGATTGGCGTGCGTTCTTCTCCCAGACAACTGTCCTCTACAAGGCATGGATGTAATATTGACGATAAAGGTGAGTTATATATGTCTGTACCACGTAAAATATTCTGCACCAAGATTTCAACGCTCAGAAAGCACCTCAAAAACACCCATTTTCCCCATTTTGGCCGCTTGACAATATGCTTCAATGATTGCTGGTGAACCTGAAGTTAGTATTCACACGTGTAACGTTCCTTGAATAATATTCCTAAGCTGACATCACTTATGTGCGTTGAGCAGTTTTATAATAATCTAGTAACGGCCGAATCTCTGCACACAGCTCGGTGACTTGGACTAACACCCACCATAATGACGTGCACACGTATGCAGGATCAGAACGTTTTTTTAGCCTACTTTCAACTGTCAGTAGATAGTTTTTGCCGGTCCTGGCACAAGCCCCCTTTTTCGTGCTCGAAAATGACACAAAAACTAATACCCGAGAGTTATTAAAATATTAAGACAATTGTAATACATAAATGATCAAAATTGAATTCATTGACCGTTGTCTAGACAGATATTACTGTAGATAAATTAGTCTAATTTTTATGAGTCATTAAAAATTACCCACTGAGACCAACACAGATAACATATCTCAAGTGTCCATTCAAGAACGGAAAGTTAATAGTAGTTTCAATGTTATGACTTAATTCGGATAACAGCTCCTTCATTCTTAAGCTACGTCTAATCTGAAACCAAACCACATCCAACACGAAACCAAACCACATCCAACACGAAACCAAACCACATCCAACA
>PNEQ01071034.1:0-44330 GCA_003012365.1 Medauroidea extradentata
TCATGTTTCGGATGTGCTGGCAGTCACGTCGGCAGCCCTCGAAGGGTTAAGGCGCAGTTGGGACAGGTATCTATGACGTAGTGTCGGCGGTTTTCCCACTATGAGCCACCCGGGCTTTGAGTCATCGGCCAGCCCTCAAGGTGTTACGAAACAGCCGCCGACCACTGGCCTCCAGGAACATGGCACGCAACAGTATGTTGTTATGGCAAGGTGGCCTTGGTAGGAGGCAGTAGCTTTGTTTTTCTTTTTGTGTTATGGTTTTTTCCGCAGGAGTTTTTGCGCCGTTTGTTGTTTTCATACATAGTTTCTGATTGTGCCATAAAGGATTCTAGATAATGGAACAAAATACCAGGGTCACGCCACAGAGAATCAGCCAATGAGAGCACGGCGTGTGGCGCCCAATCGTTTTTCGTTCTAGAATGTTTGCCTCCACCGGGTATTATAAAAGTCATGATGTGATCCGGACAGGATGTGAGCGGGGCTACGGTCCGTACATTTTCATAAAATGAAGTTTGGGAGTGGATAAATCTAACATGCAAGGGTAGCAAGCACCATGGTCTGTATTTTTTAACCTTTCTTTCAGACATTTTTGAACTCTAGAAAATTTGTTTCCAATCGTGCATGTAGGTCGCTAGGTGCAGAGAGCCAGGATGGCTACTCGTTCTCCTTTGCAGTGTGTGTACTCACAGTGTGCCAATTGTCTTACTTAATTTAAATGCCTGATATAGTGATTCTGTGTTTTTGCTTGTAACTTTCTGTGAACCGGATGCACCATGCTTAGACTGGAATAATGTATTTAGTGCCATTGTAAACCGTAATTTAATAAACCAGAAGTAGTGGAATATAGTGAAGTATATTATTTCGGTACAAACCTTTCTTTTAAAATTCCAACTTTGTCTGTGGAAATTTTAAATTTCATTTACAATACAACATAACCTACAAAATTATTACCAGTAAATTCCGGAGTACAGGACTACAGATCAAGAGATATGTTCCAGCTTGTAACCTTGCCTTTGGGGCTGGTTTGTCATCGAACTAGTTTACTTGTTTAGGAGGACTGGTGTGCTACATTTGTTCACCCGTCGTGGGCCTGTGGACCAAACGCTACATTTGGCTGCCCAAGTGGGGTGAGCAGCTGGTTCCCAGATATCAACTCGACACAGACGACATGAGAGGATGCCGAGGACGAGCAGGCAGTCTGCTGACCTTAGGAAAAACCAACGACCTGGGAAAGAGGAACATGACAACAAGAGAGCAACACACCGAAAACAGAAAGTCAAACAAAGTATCTTATTAAGAATAGTGGTACAATGCATAAATGTGAGGGCCATGTAGGAAAACATTTTAATGTGGGGAAAAAAATGTTTTTATAAGATTGTGTTTGTAATCATTGTTGTTCTGTGTAATGTTAGAAAATAGCACAGTCAGTATGTCAGATGAAGAACAATAAATAGGGGGTTTTCCAAAAGATAACGCAGAGAATTCAAAATTAGAATCAATGATGAGGGTTATGCTTGCAGAGGTTGCAAAAAAATTTTATGTATTGCTAACAAGGCAAACAGAACTAACATGAAAGTTAACATATTTTCAGGGTAGTATTCAATCAGCAGTAAAGGAACAGAAGGAAAAACTTGATAGGCTGCAAACGGAAGTCAAACAACAATTAACAGATATTCAGTGTAGTATCCAACTAGGAGTAAATGTACTGAAGGACGTGAAAAAGGAAGTCAATGAAAAAGTAGGGGAAATTACATGAGAGGTAACAAACAGGGTAAATATTGGAACATAGGGGGGGGGGGTAGAAAACTAAACAAACAGGGATAGTGTGTATCAAGAAACAGATAACAGAGTGGCAAACACTAATGAGGATGTGACAAATTCATAGGGTCCATCAAGAGGATGAATTAACCGAAGGGGACATAAATGCAGGTATTACGTAAGCAAGGGAGAGAAGAAAATGATACAAGTATTGGAGTGTTTGTGTAATGTAAATGTTTTATGTCACTATGATATAAGCAATAGGGGAGGGGGTCAGAAATGTACTGAGGTACAGATGAGGGAAAATGTAACCAGAAAAGTGAAAACAGTCTTGTCTCGAGACCCAGGCAAGGGTTTATTTGTAAGGGAAACTGTGCAAAAAAGGAAATGGGACCAAGAGTCATTTAAGGAAAAGGAAAATGTAGAAAGAGGAACTAAGAGCTTGGCTTAGTTGACTAGAAATGTACTAAGGTTAGGGAAGGTGTGCAGGAAGAAAGGAAAGTGAGTGGTGTTAAGAAGGTGGTTATGGTTGTGCCGACAGGCTACAAAACCAGGAAGAAGTTGTTGGTACATAGTTCAGACTCAGTAATTGATTGGACACAAGTGAATGCAAGCCTAGAAGGCTGTATTATAAAAGGACAATAAAGTGCACAAGTAAGTTTTAAGATTTTTTTTATTTACATAGTCTAAGTGTCATATGTTCAGGGGGACTTATTTATCTGTAAAAAAATTGTTTTTCTGTTTGGTGGGACAAATGATAATTTATAATATTAAGTTTGTTTATCAAGTGTAATAATATGATGTTCAAGAGAGTTGATGTAAAGAGTAGAAATGTTGATAATTTGTGAAAATGTTATAGGCATGATAGTAAGGTTTATGTGAATTGAAAATAATAAAAAAGGAATGCTACCGTATATTGTGAATTATAACAAAAGATAATAATACAAATTATTGTATGTTAAAATAATAATTTCTTTTTAGGAACTGTCCATGGCTAGACAAATTTTGGTAAACGTTACTTTTACACTCATATAACTGAATGGTTTTATGATGAGTTGATGCTAGTGAATTTATTGTACTTTTTGAAGTTTTCATGTAAAATTATATTGTATCAATGTTTCAAGGATAAAGCTAGCTGACTGGCTGTGGGAATCAGTGCACACATGCCGCAATTGCATGATATTTGTACTGCCTTTCATGTTACATTTTGTTTTTTTTCAACACTTTCACATGGTAAGTTTAATATTTCAAGTAATTTTTCTTTCTTAATTTTATTGATGTTTTGATAAGTTTGTTCTGGATGGTAGTTGCCAGGCAGGACCACACCTGAGTATTCTTGTTTGCTTGCATTTACAGAGGATATAAATACTCTTTGAGCGCTGAGCTTTAAGGTTATGAGTTGTCACTGGGAGAGTTTATGGGAATTTGATATTGTTTAATTAAGTAAATATGAGTGAATTGTTTTGAAAGTAGCTGCTTTGGGTTAAATCTGTTTTTTGTAGCCATGTGTTGGCAAGTATGTAATATTTGTTCTGTGAGCTAGGAAGAGCAAGTGTCCCGCCATTGACCAATGGACACACATAGAACCAGTTTTTCAGCACCTGAGGGTGGCTTTTTGATATAAGGTAATATGTATGTAGGAGGATGCCTAACCTAGACTATTTTTTGTGTTTTAACTTGTGATTGAGGATGTTCAATGAAGTGAAGTTAAAGTACAGTAAATTATTTAAATGGTTTGAAGTAGTTGACGAGTTGTTCTTTGTGAAGTTTTATAATATTGCATTTTTGAGTGCATGCTGTATTTGTGATGTTGCATTAGTGATCAGTGTTGCTGACAGGAACACTTATAGTAATTGTTTGGCATTGCGGTTATGGGTGTTCTGCGAGAACCTACCAGCCCAGTCACATATATTATTTGCTAAATATTTATCATTTTCATTTTGGGATTTGATAATGGGAATGTGTACCCAATAGAAAAGATTATAAAGGAAAAGCAAAGCATTTTGTAGAAAAGGAAGTAATACAAATTAATCTTTTATAATCAAAATCATGATGTTGAATATATTGTGGTGATATTAAGGTAGTCTGTACGGGTGAATGGTTTTATCAGAATGTGTATAATAATTTTATTAGTGACTAAATTTGTGTAAATATTAAGTGCTGAGAATGGCATGATAAATGTTCAGTATGCTGATAAGGTTATTATTTTGTTTTGGTATAATATTATATGTGAATTCTTTAAGGTTGGTAAATGAAAAAGCAGGGAAACTATTTCAATAGTAAAATCTTAAGTTATTGTTGTATGTTGTGGAATTAAGGTATTATATTAGGCCCAGTTCAAGGTGCCATAATTTAAAAGGGTTTTAGATTGTAATATTGGTTTAATGTCTCCTCTAGTATAATAGAGAACAAAGATTAATCTTTTGGGGATTAAAAGAAATATTGTAACTATAAATTAAAAATGGATTGAAATGAGGGGAAGTGCTTGTTTATGATATAATAATAAGTTGATGTTGTTGGAACACAAATTTTGAACTCTGTTGTAAATGGAATTTGAACTACATGCAATGTAAAAAAAGGAGTTTGTGTTTGAATTGTTGGACAAATATAGTAATTGATAATCTGTACTTTATAATGGGGCTATTTTAGATATTATGGAAAGAAAATGACTTAAGGACAATTAGTTCCAAGTTTTGAGATTTTGTGTAAGGTTCAATAGACCTAATGTAGGCACTTGCAAGTAGTGAGTATGGGTTTATGTTTCTAGCCAACCAGATATGTATAGGAATGATATTTACAGTGTCATAATTGAAAATTGTAACTACTTGGTTTATTGATGTATTCTGTTGAAATTATTAAGAGA
The DNA here is from genome assembly GCA_003012365.1 of Medauroidea extradentata. NCBI lineage: Eukaryota > Metazoa > Arthropoda > Insecta > Phasmatodea > Phasmatidae > Medauroidea > Medauroidea extradentata. Next base: position 4,622 of record PNEQ01071034.1, read on the forward strand.
ATGTGAAAATTCTATATAAATGCTAGATAAGATGAGCATAATGATGAATGGTGAACAACAAATAGTAGTGTGTTTGAAGGTTAAATTTGATGGACAGTTACAGGCTGAGCTTAGGAACCTTTCAGCCAAAATTTTAGTAGTTTGTACTGAAAAGTTGTGGGGGGGGGGGGGTTATGTAGCATTACAGGACAAGGGTTATTATTCGGTGAATTAATATCTTATGTGATTGTAAATTTCTAACATAATGTTTAAAATTGTAATTTTATTTCAGTGGTCTTGGTTCCAGAAAGGGAGAGTAAAGACGCAGTTATTTATTCCTGAATGTTCTAGATAGGGTGTAATGTTTGTTGTTATGGCCAGGTGTCCTTGGTAGGAGGCAGTAGCTTTGTTTTTCTTTTTGTGTGATGGTTTTTTCCGCAGGTGTTTTTGCACCGTTTGTGGTTTTCATACATAGTTTCTGATTGTGCCCTAGAGGATTCTAGATAATGGAATGAAATACGAGGGTCACGCCACAGAGAACTAGCCAATGAGAGCATGGCCTGTGGTGCCCATTCGTCCTTCGTTCTAGAATGTTTGCCTCCGCCATGTATAATAAAAGTAGTTACACGATCCGGACAGGATGTGAGCGGGGCTGCGGCCCAAACATTTTCATGAAATGAAGTTCGGGAGTGGATAAATTTAACATGCACGGGTAGCACCGTGGTCTGTATTCTTTAACCTTTCTTTCGGACATTTTTGAACTCTACAAAATTCGTTTCTGCCCGTGCATGTAGGTCGCTAGGTGCAGAGAGCCAGGATGGCTACTCGTTCTTCTTTGCAGCGTGTGTATTCACTGTGTGCTAATTGTCTTACTTAATTTAAATGCCTGATATAGTGATTCTGTGTTTTTGCTTGTAACTTTCTGTGAACTGGATGCACCGTGCTAAGACTGGAATAATGTATTTCGTGCCAATGTAAACCGTAATCTAATAAACCAAAAGTAGTGGAATATATTTAAGTATACTATTTTGGTACGAACCTTTCTTTTAAAATTCTGATGGTGTCTGTCGAAGTTTCTAAATTTGGTCTACAATATAACATAACCTACAAAATTATTACCCGTATATTCCGGAGCACATCACTACAATTCGAGAGATATGTTCCAGCTTGTAACCTCGCCTTTGGGGCTGGGTTATCATCAAGCAAGTTCACTGGTTTAGAAGGACTGGTGGGCTACATTTATTTGTACCAAATGGGACACAGGTACAATGTGGTGACGAGACGCTACACTTGTTCACCCATTGTAGGCCTGTGGACCAAACGCTACAGTTTGAAACCACAGTCACTGAAGCCGAAATAACCACTTACACTGAAGCTGAAGTTATCATAGATTACATCAAAGTAGCTGGTCTCAAAACTAGGCATGACTCCTATGCTTCCTTTTGCGTAGTAGTGGCAGATAAAGATTTTGACGTAATTTACAATCCAATGTTCTGACCAGCGGGTATTCTCATCAACATTTTCAAAGGTTCATTTGAGAACAAACAAGTATTTTCTCCTACAGTAACCAACACAGAGAGCTCTCCTACCTTAGAAGCATCCAGCGGGAATAACATGCCATCCATGTCATCAAGTCCTTGTTTGGTCAGAGGTACGAACTGAAAAACAGGATAATCTGTATAAACATTTTTTGGTCTACTATCATAATGTGCAAGGTCTGCGCACCAAAGCCACAACCTTTGCAGAAAATATGTTAGTTGACAACTATTCGATAATTTGTTTTACTGAGATATGTCTAAACATCCTAAGTATTAATTCACATTATTTTCTTGCGTACCACACAATCTACAAATCTAGACGCGATCCAAATTTAACCTCATAATCCAGTGGCGGCAGTGTCCTCATTGGCTTGATGACTTCTTCATTTCCAAAATCAAGACGTCTCTCTTTATTTGAATTCCCAGTCATCAATGCACTATGATTAGAACTTACAATAAACTCAAATTCAAATATGTTATTATCTGTAATTACTGTCCGCCACATACAACTGTGCAAGACTACCTTACTTACTTCAAATGCATCAATCAGTTTGCAGTGAATTTTATTGATAAAATAATCATTTTTGGAGACTTCAATGTTTTGGGAATAGACTGGTTATCAAACCACACACACAAGATGTTATTTATAAAAAATGTTACAGACAAAGGGAAAGCGCTTTCATATTTTGTAGCTCTGCCAACCTAACCCAAATGAATACCATACATCCCAATAATAACCTATTAGATCTATGCTTCAACCTAAAACTAATTACTGTTTCATTAGTTAATGAATCGTTAGGTAAAAGTGATAGTTATCACTCTGTTCTATTAATTAACATTGAATTACCCTTAACTAAACAGTTATTTCTTAATTATTCTAAATTTGATTTTGGCAAAGGCGAGTACTTAAAACTAAACCTCATTAAAAAAGCATGGTGGTCAAACCATGTAGATGAAAAAGTTAATTTGCCTACCAAAACCATTACCAATGCATGTCCAAAACAATTCCATTTAAAAGCCACTACTTACTATGTATCCTTTTTGTTCTCAAAAAACCTAACAGTTTTGAAACACAAAAAATATCAAAAAATGTAAGAAAATCCAGGATGCCAGACGTTACCAGCTCTTCTCACACTATAAATGCATGGCTAAGCAAATATTAAAATCAGAAAAACACAAACAGCAGCAATCAACTAATTATAATCTTTAAAAGAACCTTAAGAAATTTTGGTACAACGTCACAAGACATCAACCCAATCACCACAATAAATACAAATGATGAACCTTTCACTCATCCTAGAAAAATTGCAGACAAATTTGCTAAACAATTCACCAACACATACTCTCGGGTATCTGACACAGATTTTAATTATAACCCAAGTTCCTACTCTACTATCTATCCAGTACATATCAGCGAAAGTTTAGAAAAATGGAGCATTAAAATATTAAAATCTTCCATATCCTGCGGACCTGATGCAGTTCTTAATTTCATAGTCAAAGGTTGTGTAGATATATTAATCCCCCTTAAATATTTTTTTTTTCCCACAAGCATTCAAATCGGAATTTACCACTTACTTTGGAAAGAAGCCACCGTGATTCTAATTCACAAAAAAAGGAATATCCATAACAATCAAAAACTACAGAACCAATATCTCTCTTATGTACCATTTCAAAAGTATTCTAAAAATTGTTACACAAGCATTTATTGTTCCATACACAAAACATACTTTTTCACTATAAACACGGATTCACCCCCTTAAGATAAACTGCGTCTAATCGAACATAACTTTGGTACTGCCCTATATATCATTATGTCCTTCACATAATCTAGTTGATGCTATTTATTTGGATCTATCCTAAGCTTTCGATGTACAGTATATCACCAAATTTGGATCAGAAAATTAGAAGCAATAGTACTAACTTACAATCACATAAAAATATTTTCCAGTTATTCATCTAGCAGATTTTTTCAGTTAAAATAAAAGATAAATCCTCTATTAAACTCCCAGTTACATCTGGAGTCCCTCAAGGTGGTTCACTTTTCCCATTTAATTCATAATATTTATTGATGACATAACATTTCAACCACTTAAAGTATTATTTGCAGATGGTTTGAAAAATCCCTCAATATCTCATCCATAACTGACTGTAAACTATTACGAGAAGCCATTAACTCCATTAATGCCTGGTGCACAGTAAACAAAACGAAGATCAATAGAAACAAAACTAAAAATATTACCTTTTCCACTAAAAGGAACCTTGAATTACACTTATAACTTGATAGCACAATTATAAAACAATGCGAAAATGTCGTAGACCTCGGCCTCCTTCCTGATCAGAAATTCTATTTTCACCTTCGTGTTGAATATCTTAGAACCTCAGCAGCTAAAGTGTTAGGTCTAATCAAATTTATCCGAGAATTTATCACTTATGCTGCCTTAAACCTTGACTCAACCATTAGCACATATCTTTCTTTAGTACGTACTTAATTTGAAAGTTGTTCAACTATTTGGAATAACTTCACACCCATTGATGCTATAAATATATTGGAAAGAAAACAGGAAAGTATCTTGACGGTACGTATTTGACAACTTTCATATCGACATAAATTTTACTCCTTTATCAGAAAGAAGAAATATGCCTGATGCCCTTTTACTGCATAAAATCATAACAAACAAAATCCACACTCCTAAAATTTTAAGTAATATCAGTCTTAAAATTGCTGCAATTGGTCAATGTCCCATTAATATTACATCACATACTATGACAAATGACATAGTTTATAGAATAACTAAAAATTATAGTAAATATGCTAAACAGCTTGATCACTATACTGCATCACCAATTTTACTTCCACATATTTAATTACAGTGAACCTTCGATAACTCGGACTAAAAGGGGAGAAGCTGTCCGAGTTACGATTTGCCTGTGTTGTGGAGGGGCGTCCAGGGAGGAGGGGTAATCAGTCATTAATCACAAGAAACGTGAGAAAATCAGTACGCTACCATTTCTACCAACAAAAGAGGCGGCAATATATACTGCTTTGTACATATGAATTTACAGGAGGAGGTCGTGGGGAAATTATCACGGTAACATGGAGAACTATAAAAGAATGTCAAACAACCTGAGCCGGCAGATTCTTTTTTATTTATTTTTTATGCTACTTCTGGCTGATCTTTTTTTATCTGTGCTAGAAGCTGGCACCAAGGCACCCTTCTACCACATAAAAGTTCTCACCCCCTTCTATTGTCTGGCTGGCAACAGTCTATGTGCGTGTGTGAGAGAGATAATTGTTGGAGATAAGCTAGAGAGGTAGAGCTTGAGCGGAAGTAGTCAAGGTCAACTGGTACTGTCTCAACAGCAATGCAAACACCGCACGTGACCACACGCAACTCGCGAGATGTGTACGTGAAAAATTGCTTAACATCAGCATGTCACAGTGTCTGCAGCCAGCTGCTAGCCTGATAATTACGCTCAACTCTTACAGAGTTCCGATGACACAAATATTACAGATACGGTACTGTAATTAACAATCCTTTTGGATCACTGTACAGAAATATGTGAACTCATTTTAACACTTCAGATTTTAAAATTTCATTTTATGCATATAAACTGAATCATAAAACATGTAATTTACAGCTTTATTCTTACACAAGTCGTCACACAAAAAGCAATAAAACTCTTTATCACGTTCAACTGAGTTAAATGGGAGCAAAAACAACAGAAAGTAAAGCAAAAAAGAAATTAAAACAATGCATTTAAGACCATGAATTGTTACGTATCGGACAAGTGTCTAAATTACTGTATGCAACAGAAATTAGATTAGTCAGTCTGTCAGCTGCGGCTCGCAGTTCTACACATCACACCACAATCTCTCGTGTACTGACGTACTATTTGTTTACCATCTCCTCCAGACATGTATCATTCAACCATTCCAAACGTTTCCTGGGGTTATTCTAAGTTTCTAAGAATTGACATTAAATCTCAGTCTACCTTTCTACTTTTTTTTTTTAGTTGAAGTCACGGCCGTGGTTGGAGTGATAATGTGCACTTATAGGCCTCCCTCCATATTATCTTACCTTGGCTGCGTCGTCATAGATCAGTGATGTCTTTACACACACTTTAAACTTAAAATATATTTCACAGATACCATCAACATTAATGGGAACTCAATAAAAGCCCATTCATTGTAATCATTTAACTTGTTCAAAAGCGAGGCCCTCTAGAATGTGGAATGTGCAGCCCGGGGCAAATGCCCCTTTCTGCCCCCCTTTTTTTATAATTTATTAAGCCGTGTTTTTTTTATATCATGCTGGACTCTAGCGTAGTGGGTTAGGCGCCAGTTGACATTGCGAGAGGCCCTGGGTTCGAATCCTTGCTCGGGCATGGATGTTGTGTTATTCTTTCACCTCACTTCACCCTCATCGGCTTGTAAGACATCATTAAAGGGCCGTAAAACCCTCTCACCACCTTGCCTACATTGCAATGCAAACCAATGGCTAGTAATTTTTTTTATTAATGTCTGGAACAAATTGTTTTGCAATCTTGAATTTATTGCATATACCAAAACAAAATCAATTTCCCTTTACGTGCCATTGTGACCAGTAGTTACCGTCCAATTCACCAGCATCATACTAAAATGTTTATTTATGATGCACATGCGTGTCTGGCTCGCGTGGTAAAGAAGAGGGAGGAAAGATAAAGAAGGGAGGTCCTGCTGAGTTACGTCTCTACTCGCGCGCCTCGCTAGCAACATTTAACCACGCGGAACTTGCCACATATTTTACGGTGGGATTATTAAAGGCTAACTAGCGATGAGCAACTGCGTTTGATGCTTAATACTCTTTTTAAATAAAACGTGATGGCTTTAAATGTGGCAGACACAATTTTCTTATGATTTCTGATCAAAAAATAATTTTACTAAAATTAATTTTGTTTTTTGAAGTTCTGTCAGAGTTATCCGAAGTCTGGGACATCGAGGTCCGAGTTATCGAGGGTTCACTGTATAACCAATTCAGTATTCATTTTTCCCCACATAATTTCCACTCTCTTCCTATTGCTGTTTGTCAGTAATATTAAATAACATTTATTAGAATATTTATGTCATCACCAGATGCTTTCTGATATTTACAGCACTTGTTCAGTGTTGTTAGCTAATATTGGATTGTTTAGTGTTCGCTTGTCTGTTATGGTCTTGTCCTTGTGTAGTAAGTTGTGTCTGTTTCTGTAGTGTGTTTTTCTCTGTGGTGTTTATTTTTTGGTGTATGTATTAAGGTTATTTGTACAGTGTTACTTTACTATGGCCTTGAAGCCTTCTGAGGGTACTATAAATTGTAAAGGAATAGTAAATTAATAATAAGTAATAAATAATATCTGACCTGGGCTAAGTTCACCTTCCGGCAAGGGGATATTTCTATATGCAAACAAGACCCCTTCCAATGTTCTTTCTACTTCTTTATCATGAAAAGGTTTAGGATATGACTTGTGTCATCCATATTAACATTTGGACAGCACATTCTGCTGACCCATTGGATTTTAGGCAGTAAAGGGGTGATTTAAGTGGTTTTAATTCCCCTAGCTCTACAATAATCGTCAGATTGTTGTGAATTAAAAAGGGAGGCCATTATCAGACTCAATTTCTGGAAAACCAAATATGCTAAAACAGTTATCAAGTTTTACAGCTACTTGGTCAGATCTGTTCTTTTGGACATTCAATATGACTGAATCCACCTACTACAACTATCCACTGTAACTAGGAAGACCTTCCGGTCTATCTCAAAGAAGTCAGGTCTAACTCAAACAAGTCAGTGTTGATTCTACCCCATAAATCAGCCCTTGGCCATTGAACTGTTATGTTAGAAGCAGCTCTGAAGTTGATTACCTGACATTCCTCACACAACCTCACAGTTTTGTCTACTTCCTTATTAAGTCCTGGCCACCAACATACCGACCTTGCTAATGCCTTCATCCGAACTACACCTGGATGGACAGCATACACTAAGTCTAGAAGCTTCAGAGCACTCGAAATCACTACCATAACACCTACAAACAGACAGCCTTTTTTAAGTGACAGTTTCATTCGCCTCTTAAAATTGAGGATAGTTGAACATCTATAACCTATGTTGGCCAACCATTCTTTGTGAACTCTACTACTATCTGCAACAACTTGTCATGCTTTGTTTCTTCCATCACTTCCACTCAGAGGAAAAGTATCTGGGACAACTTGGTGGACACATTCTTCAATTAGCTTGTCTGACAAAGGTAGCCTGGAAAGCACAACAGCTCGACATACTTGAGACAATTTATGGTATTCAATTTTAAATATATATGCTGCCAACAGTACTTCCTATTGCTGTAACCATGCCACCACAATTGTAGGAATGCCTTTGTCTCGGCTCAAAATATGTATCGGTGGCTGATGATCGGACACTAGAGTAAAAGGAGTACCATTACAGATACTTGTGAAACAATTTTACGGCAAATATTAATGCTATGGCCTCTTTATCTCATTGGGAGTAATTTCTCGGGGTAGCTAGCTGTTAATTTGCTAGAAGCAAATAACACTGGCTGTTCAACTCCACCAATTACATGGCTCAACATTGTGCCTATACCAAAGGGACTTGCATCTGCAGTTACTACAATAGGCTGTTGTGGGTTATAGTGTACCAACAGCTGATTATACTCTGTCTCATGTAAGTATTCCATAAATTGACACTTCAGTTCTGAGAAGTGTGTCTGTAAACAGGATTGTAGAGACTCTGCTTTTCCAGGAAGCCATGTAGGTTTAAAGCTCCAAACAATGGAACTGACAGGCACATTTATCAGAAGAGAAATATCAAAGTATGGAAAAGTTACATGAGACAGACTGTGCTTAGCAAGAGATCTATGCATTGCTCAAAAGCCTGTTGACAATGCTGTATTCAAGACCATGGCACATTCTGCTTTGTGAGCTCTAATAATGGAGCCATCAAACTCGACCCACAAGGAATAAACTTATAAAAGTTGAGCATACTTATTAAAAGACCTTATCTGCTACATGTTTTTAGGCTTCTTTGCCTCGAGAATTCCACTCAGTTTATTGTTAGAAGTACAAGCTCCGTGAGCATCAATGGTATGGGACAAATAATTGACTGTTGTTTGGAAGAATTTTTTATTTTTTTTTTCTTTATGTAAATGTGATGGTCATTATGTCGTGATGTTACTTTATGGACATTATTTTTACACTCTGCAAGATCTATACCGGCAATCAATAAGTCATCCAGGTAACAGATCACTTTAGGTAACCCTTGTAAGATTTCTTGCATCATTGACTGGAACATACCTAGTGCACTAGTTGCTCCATAAGGTAAACTGTTATATTGCTCCGTAGTGATGGTAAGGTATATTCTAGATTCCTCTCCTACTTCTAGCTACTAATAAGCAGCGTCTAAGTCTAATACTGTAAATACACTGGCCCTCGACAGTGCCGCCATTACATCATCAAGCTTGGGGAGGGGACAGAAATTGATTTTCACGGCAGACTTTTGTGTAACCCCAAAGTCCCTACAGATGCTAACTTCGCTGGGTGATTTTTGGTACACAAACTGTAGGTGAAGCCCATTCTGAATGGCGTACCGCGATTATCTGACTTAATTTTAAACATCTCCTCTAGTTGACATTTCACTTTTTCCTTCAAAGCTTAGGGAACATCATAAGATTTGTGAAACACTGGCATACTGTCCTTTAAAACTAACTTTGCCTTATATCATTTCATTGATTATTTAAGATTATTTGAAAATACATGTGGATACTTGGCTTGCCAGTGATCCATGCCTGTTGACACTCCTCCTTCACTACTAAGATCTCATGATCCAGGTCTGATTCATCTGCTTCACAGTCCACACCCTTGTCGCAGGTCAGACTCAGACATGTCGTACTAGCCAAGCATATAAAAAACACACGATGAACCCTTGGAAAATGGGTGACTCCTTGGCCTACAAAAGCAAACGAAGTCCTCTTCTTCTAGTTACTTTGCAACCTTCCTCACCTTTTACCAATTTTCTTGCGATAACTTTAGGTTGTGAAATTAAATTTTTTAGGCATGGTTAATTTTGTGGTAATGAAACAAGGCTACGGATTTAACCAAAAAATTGGCAGAATATGACAACCAAATCGCCTCGTATTCTTGATTTATCCTCAAAATTCATTTTCAATGAAGTTTAACAAATCTGTGACAGCATTACATTATATGAACTCACTTGCTTTGGGCACTCAGGAACTTGCAATTTAAAGAATCGACCGAAAAATGTCTTGAGGAAAACTGAGGAAAATTTAGCACTGATGAAGTCCACACGAAGATTACAAAGTTCCCACATTTTAATAAGCAAAACTTGGTAGTGAGAACCATACCCATGCGCCCAAATGGTCGCACACGGGGAGAAGAAGAAATTTAGTAGTGTTCAACCAAGTCCGAAATAGGTTTAAAGAAAAAAATGATTGCTGGTGTTTCCTTTGCAGGTTACATTTGCCACTCTCGTTAATACCTCTCTACGTTTGTAAGCTACTGCTCTACAATTACACTTTCATATTTTGCCTTCTTAAATTACACGTACCGGGGTTACACGCTAGCAGAATCCAGACATCCCGAGTACCGGGGAACATCTCTTACGACCCCAAGTGCGTTGCTGCTAGCGTCCCTTTCACCTAACTTTCACCGCCATGCTCCTATTGGCTACCTAATACTTACACCACCCTCCAGAGACTAAATGAAACACACGTCTCTTCGTTATTGGGCGTCCTGGAAACCTAGTTGCGCAATACTTACAAACAAGGACCTCGGCTTGTTGCTACCCAGCCAACCGGTCATAATTGGATGGATCTAAATCCTGTCATGCACCTACCTATAAAAAATCTGCTTTTTCCTTGAATTCCCAAAGCAACACAACACATAACTCACATGCATAGAAACATAAATAATTAATTAATTTTGTTCATTGAGTTGAATAATTACTACAGATATCATTAAATTTAACATCAGCATGTATACATGAAAATAAAAAATATAATATGAAATTTAAATACAAAAAAATATATAAACAAATACATTTATCTCGTATCCCAACTTAATATCCAAAACCTACAATGTTACACACTGATACTCAGTCTGCCCTGCCCTACTAACACTGACAGGTCCAAGTTTTGCCTTTAATTAGGCAATAACGTTTCTAACCAGCTTCTACCTAACAGGGGTGTTATTTTCTTACCATAACACACTACTAACTTTAATTTATGTGAGGTTTTGTTAGCCAACTTTACTGCTACCTGATAGTCATCTAGAGGATCAAGGGTGAGAAGATTTGTGTGTATTTGCATTTCAGCAGTAGCAACAATGAATGCACCTCTAATTTTAGTCGAGTCAACAGGATGTCGCACACATATCTGTTTAAGTTTAAACTGATATATAATATATCTAATTTGATTAAAACTACCTCTTTGTTAAAATTGTGATAAAATTGTTTAATTTTTTTCGTCAGTTTATTTTGCAGTGATAATGTTGATGCGGGAGAGTGGTTTATTGCTGCTTATGAACAGTTGGCTGTACTAATCATATTTGTTGTGGTTGTTATAATTGAACTCTAATGGAGATGTCTGTAACTACCAAAAGTGCACAGACTGCTGCTAGATTAGAATTTCATGTACTTCATACATATTTTATGTTTTACAAGGTGTATGATATAGATGTACACAATTTTTATGATTATAGTTTTATATCTGATTAATGGTAATGTGCTGTATTATGTAAAATGTGTAATAATATAAAATGAAATCAGGCACATCTTATAAACTTAAGGAACTTTTACGATTAAGAGTACTAGTCAGTGCTAATGTAATTTTGCTGAAAGTGCAGTTGTGTGGATTGATTTATGTATTTATTTATCTGTTGTTAATTAATTGAAGTAATATAGATTATGATGATTAATTGGCAAAGAGATTGTGAGAATTAATGGTGTTTGGCTTATAAGATCTGACGTAAAATAATCATCAGTGGATTGATTTTATAAATGCAATGTTAACTTAGCGTATTATTCACACCTTCAGAAGTGGGTTTCTGTGGTGGTTCGTCGCACAGACAGTTATTTATTGATTTAAATAATTAGTATGAAAATCATATGATTTTATTATTGATTGCATGTCATTTGAATAGTTATTTATGTTTATATTATTTGCATATGTTTAATATCATTCCGTATATTTTAATATGTGAATGTCAATATGTATTTTTTTCTTTCTAGGATACATTATAAAGGGAGCTCTGAGAGAGAATATGGGGTGCTATGTTAACTGAATGTTCTATGATTCTTATCAGCTATATACAGTGAACCCTCGATAACTCGAACTAAAAGGGGGGAGAAGCTGTCCGAGTTACAATTTGTCCGTGTTATCGAGGGATGTCCGGGGAGAAATTAGTACGCTATTATTTATACAAGCAATAGAGGCTCCAATAAATACTGTTTTGTACGTAACTATCGTAACAAGTTACGGGAGGGCCACCATGCAGTGGGAAAATTAACGTAATGTGGAGGACTATAAAAGAATGTCAAACAATGTGGGCAGACAGATCTTTATTTATTTTTTATGCTGCTACTTCTGGCTGATTCTTTTTATCTCTGTGCTAGAGGCTGGCACCAGGCTCCCTTCCATCTCATAAAAGTTTTCGTGTGAGAGAGATAAGAAATGATCGTTGGAGATAAGCTAGGGAGGTTGCGAGCGGAAGTAGTCAAGGTCAACCGGTACAGTCTCGTGCAATACAAATGCCGCACGTGACCACACACATCTCACACAAGATGTTTACATTGAAAAATACCTTACGTCCGTATATTACAGCGTAGGGGCAGCAGCCAACTGCTAGCCTGATAGTTACTCTACCCTCCTTCATAGTTACAAAGGTATAAAAATAATTTTCCTCGTATACATGAATAAAAACGGTATTGTAATTAACAATCCTTCTGGGTCACTGTACATTATGTAAACATATTTTAACACTACTAATTTTAAAATTTAATTTTATGTATGTAAATTGCATCATAGAACACATAATTTACAGCTGTATTCTTACACAAATTATCATATTATAAAGCAATAAAATTTTAATCATGTTCTACAGAGTTACCGTATTTACTCGCGTAAACGCCGCATATTTTTGACCAAATTTTAGGCCCAAAAAATGAGGTGCGGCCATTATAAGGGGTTTTCAAAAAATTTCCTTCTAAATTTTTTTTGGTGTAGAATATAACAAATGTGCATTTTTTTATATTTACTCGTTCATGACGTGAACATTACTTCTAAAATAAAGAAAAAGATTTTGTCGGTGTATAGTAAAATGGAAAAATTAAGACTACAAAATCTTGTTAATCCATTCACGTGCGTCACTCAATGAAAATCGTTTACAATTATACCGCATAAGACGTTTACATTTTACGGTCCATTACATGTACGCTATTATTTCCCGTGAAATGTTCCAAATCTCCAGACGCCGTTACGTTATCAACAGAGCATCATCAACAAGCGAGCGTGACTCATCGTGTCCGGCTTGGGCATGGATGTTGTTTTGTTCTTTCACCACCCTCATCAGCTCGTGAAAATATTGTTGTTAAAGGGGCGTAAAACCTTCTCACCAATTTTTCTACATTGCAATGCAAAGCAATGATTTTTAATTTTTCTTTTTAATGTCCGGGACAATTTGTTTTGCAGTCGTGAATTCATTGTACATATCAGAACAAAATAATTTTCCGTTTATGTGACATTATAACCAGTAGTTACCATCATTTCACAAGCATCACATTGAAATGTTTATTTACGACACACGTGCGTGCCTGGCTCGCAGGACGAAGAGGGAGGAAAGATAAAGAAGTGAGAGGTCGGCCTGCTGCGTTGCATCTTTACTCACGCATCGCGCGCCTCGCTAGCAACATTTTACCACACGGAACTTGCCAGATATTTACTGTTGGATTATTAAAGGCTAAGTAGCGATGGACGACTTCGTTATAAAGTTTAATACTGTTCTAAAATATAATGTGATGAATTTAAATCCAGCATAAACGATTTTTTATGTCTTTTAAGCAAAAAATAATTAATTAAAAATTATTGAATTTTTTTAAAAATCCTGTCCGAGTTATCCGAAGTCCGGGACATCGAGGTCCGAGTTATCGAGGGTTCACTGTATAACCAGTGAAGTAGAACCGCTTAATTTTTGTATGCTCTATTTTAAAATGTTATATGATTCTTAATGTTATCGTTATTGTTAACTACAGTATATATGAATTTGAGAATTTTGTGTAAATATTGTTTGTGGTGGTGGTGTTTAAATAGTTTATTTCAGAAATATTTTTAGAATATATAATTTTGATTTAAACCTTGAAAGAAGAAATAAATTTGAGTGAATTGCTCAATTTCAGACGCAGTGCTCGGAAGGAACGAGTTTTAATGAACATGTTCATTTGATTTCGTTAATTTATTTTGCGAATGCATAAGGAACGAGTTCCTGACTTGGTATTTGGACAAATTTCAGAACTTCATTCTTTTATTTTAGGGATTTGAATAATATTTTTGCATTCATATATTTGTTCGCTTAAACAAAATATTTTTAATATAAGTTTATTTGCTGTGCTTATCATTAGTCAAAAAGCGTAACTGTGATTTGTACAACATACCAAAAAATTTGTTAGTGTTTAGATATTAGGTTGGCGACTATTCCCTGGTGTTTGCTTTGTCCTTGATGTACAGTATCTATTCTATTGTTCCTGTATGTCATGTTGTCTATGAAACTAGCAGCCGATTGTTTTGTTTATGCTGGCTTCTTAGGTTTTGATAAATGTTTTATGTATGTTGCGATTTGTGCAAACCTCTTATTAAAACTTCAAATACTGCCAGGAAATTGTCATCTAATTTGAACCGCCAATCTGTACCTGTCCTTCTTTTGAGAGTAGTTGCTTTATGTTCATTCATTAATTAATTACTCACTGTAGGTTTTGATCAAATCTATCCTGGGATTGCCTAGACTAGCCCTGCAGTTTTAATTTACTCAAGATCACAAGTCAATGTCAGTAAGTGACCAATTTATCAACACTTATTTTTCGAGAATCAAAATAGGTTCAAACTACTAAGTGAAACCAGTGATATTCATTTTATACGACATCCCACTCCACACGGTCGTAAACACCCTTATTCGCTGCAGGAATCGAACAACGACCTCATGCACTGCACTCAGGCCACAAAACCGGCTTCCCTGCTTGCGGATTGCGATCAAAGCGGCTGACGTCTAATCGCCTTTGCCCGACAATCGGATGTGATTAAACCCGTAATAAAGACTCTTGGTAACGCATCCCTGAAAGCCTACCGAGACACTGACCCGCGGGACACGGACACACGCGTCCACCCGCGGCTGAGTCCCAGACTGGTCTCTTTCCCGGCACCACTGCCGTCACCCATGCCAAGCGGTGATTTCTGATGCAGCTCCCTTCAGCCAATCAGAAGCTTTGTTTCAAATTCTCTGCTTTCCGGCATTGCTCCGAACCCGGGCGATTACGACCCTTGA
Source organism: Medauroidea extradentata (assembly GCA_003012365.1). Lineage (NCBI taxonomy): Eukaryota > Metazoa > Arthropoda > Insecta > Phasmatodea > Phasmatidae > Medauroidea > Medauroidea extradentata. The sequence continues at coordinate 19,712 of PNEQ01071034.1, forward strand.
TAAAAGTGCGTCATTGTGAAAGTAGCTCCCTAGGCCTGGGCCTAATGGGTCTAGTGGTAAATCTGTCCCTGATTTCATGAGTATACAGTGGAACACATTACTTTCTCTGCAAATCTGAGGTGTACTTTCTTTCTTTAAAAAATTGACAACATTATGGAAATTATTTTAATCAAAACTGCTAAATAAAATTTTGATATTTGCTTTATTATAGGCTTGGTAAATAATAATCTCAAATAGTACAAAACGGGGAGCATGGCCTTTAAATCTACCTTACAAAAAGTTGAATTAATTCATATAACTTTGTACTTACATTTAAAACCCCGTCGTCTGTATTGAAATGTCACATAACTTCCATTTTAGTGGTTAACAAGATAGGTGTTCTGAGTTTCTTTTTTTTAATAATTAAATTTGGTTGTATATTCATTCGTTTGGAAGCCATCTCGCTAAGTAAAATTTATAAATAAAAGTGAACTTTTGCTGTACTACAAACATGTTTACAGTGTTTAAATCTCTGTCCAATTCAATGTTATCAAAATGACTAAAGGGCCAAGGCTCTCCAGAGTGAAAGGGGTAACTGTTGAGTCATCGCAGGAAGGGGAAAATACTTTGTCCGGTAGCCTAAAAGGGCAGGTGGGCATGTGGCAAAAAGGCAGCATATGTTATAGCATGAGATATACGTCAATGCACATATCTCCTATACAGTATAGCACAGATAAAATTTAAAATTACTGTACAATTATGGCACATCAGTCCTCCTAGACCAGTGTACTAGCTCGATGATAACCCAGCCAAAAAGGCAAGGTTAAAAACTGATACATGTATGTCGATCTGTAGTCAAGTACTCAGGATTTTATTGGCAGTACTCTTGTAGGTTATGTTACGTTGTAAGCCAAATTTGGAATTTCCACAGACACTGGTGAATTTGTAATGGTTAATCCCGAAATGATATACTTCACTATAATTCGAGAGACTCTTGTTTATTATATTTCAGTTTACATAGGCATTAAATGCACTGTCCAGTTCTTAGCACAGTGGATCCGGTTCACAGAAAATTATAAGCAGAAACGCAGCACGACTATATCAGAAGATTAGACGAGACAGAGTCAGAAAATTTAGCTCACTGTGAACACACGCTGCAAAGAAGAATGAGAAGCCATACTGGCTCTCCACACCTAATGGCCTACATGTACGGGTGGAAACAAATTTCATAGAGTTGAAAATAGTCTGAAAAGTAAAAAAAAAAAAAAAAAGCTAAAGAAGAAGAAAAGCCTTGGTGCTACCCGTACACGTTAAGTTTGCTACTCCCAAACTTCACTTCATGTTGAAATTTGGGCAGCAGCCCAGCATACGTTATATCCGGCTCGAGTTAGGACTTCGATTAACTATAGATGGCGGAGGAAAAAAATTCCAGAACGAAGGGCGACGGGACACCACACACCATGCACTCATTGGCTGGTTTTTGGTGGCATGACAGTCGTCATTCACTCCATTACCTAAAACCCTCTAGGGCAAAACTAAAAACCATGCAATAAAAGCAAACAGCGCCAAAGCTCCCACGAAAAAAAACCAGAATACGAAAAGAAAAACAAAGCTACTGCCTCCTACCAAGGCCACATGGCCACAACAGCCAACATTTCCCCTATCTGAAATATAGAACACACTGGAATAAAAGAACTGCACCTTTACTCTTCTTTTCTGGAACCAAGACCACTGAAATAAAAGTTACAATTTTAAATATTATATTATAAAATTAAGATTACATAAAATTTACTAATAACAAAAACCCCTTGCCCTGCATTGCTACACAGTCATTGATTTACCTACGGGGTTAGGTTAAACCTAAGAGGTGTGGGGATCATCGTACAGCATGTGAATCTGAATATGCAATTACTTAAATTAAAAATTTTTACTCAAACATTAGCAACGTTAATCCCTAAACTATTTAAAATAGTATGGCTTTTTTTTTTTTACAGTTTATATAGTTTTGTTGATAATGGGGATTGGTATTGAGATTTTTTTGGAAAAGCAGATTAATGGTCAGATCATTCACTAAAAATTTATGTTTTGTATAAAAATTAAGAGTAATGGTTATTTTTAATGTTTGTATATATTTTGTATAAACGTTGATGATAATGGTTATTTTTAATGTCATGGGTGATATGTATATAAGCACCTCGTATTTATACTTGTAATCATGAAAATAATGAACACATTCTTTGTGTTGCAGGTTTTGGCTGCTTTATGCAAGATCATATTGCAGATCCTATGAGTTATGGAATTTATGTTGTAGACAGACGATTTATATCCCTAGAAGGAACTGTACAGCAGCTGTCACAATTCATGTACGAATTTTGTCGTTTGAGTAGACGGCAACGCATAATTCAGCGGAATCGCACTGAACGACTAAGTGACATGTTGGATTGGAGAAACCTTGGAATTGTGAGTACAAATTAAATTCTTCAAAATTAGTTTTGTGATTGTGATTAAGGATGTGGTATTAATTACAGTTATTATAACTGTATCATGTTCTATTTATCAAAGTTAGTAAACGCAAGTAGTACAGAAAATCCTGCTATGATATAAAAACCATTGTAATTATTTCAGACAACGTAATGTGTTAACATAGGCCAGGATTAGCTCTACTGTTATACCGCTTAAGTGTACTTGTTATAAATAGATGTTATTCTCACTGTGTTGTTCTGCATAGACCACTTAAATATTTAAATGCAGCTTTTTAGAGTTCAGTCCAAGAACATGAACCTATTAGCTACTCTTTAATTTCTACTTTATCCGTGTACCCTTACTTTACTTTCTGCACATGTATAGTTGAGAGGGTCTTCCGACCCATTCGTGCTTAGTGCTGGAAGTGAGCTTGGGAGGTGATGAGGCTTTAGTCTGGGATTAGGATAGTTCCGGTCTGGAAGTAGTGTACTCTCTCTCGATCTCTCTCCTCTCCTGTGTCGGGTGTGCCACCGTTGTTCTCCATTTAATGGCCGTACCTTCTGCTCGAGTGGCCATCGAGTAGATTGGACAGCAGTGCAGAGCGAGGGTGGGCTCTTGGCCAAAGGGGGGGAAGAGTAGGGAGGGGGTAGGAGGCGGTTTGACAGAGTTGAGCATAGAGGACTTCGTTCATTGCTGTGTTGGCTCTGGTTAGGGTCGTATGTCGCAAAACGTGGGTGCGTTGTGCACTGTGGAAGAAAACTGCCTGGTTTTTCTTTTCGACTTCAACAGTGTGGAATGGCAGCAGAACGACTTCTGAACGACGAATTCTCGGGTTGAGAGTTCCTTCCTGAGGGCAATAAAATCCAGAGCATCACACATAAACGTGGCTTTCGTGAATTTCGAAAGTGAGTCCACGCTAGGATTGACGAGGGAGAAGACGACGCAAGGTATGTTGCGGTGAACCCCCATTTATTCGCCCCTTTTGATTGGAGCTGTCATTCCTCTTATGAAATTCTGGGATGAAGATTCTTATTAGATAGAGGTGTTTACTCGCTGTTTCACTATTTTATTAGCAACAGTACGAAGATTCTAAAACGTTAATCTTGTAAATTCGTGATTTTTGGATAGTTCCCGAGTCGGAGGCCCTTCAAACTGGAGTGTTGCCGAATTAAGTATATAGTGAAAGAGTGCTCAGATTTTACTATATAATGGATTAAGAAAGAGTAATGTTGATTTCAATCGAGTTTAACTCACGAAAGTGAATTGTATCCGGAGGATACTTAAGTTAGTTTGTTTTGATGTGTGCCAAGGTCGACTAAATATTGGTTATCGTAACAAAATATGTAAGAGAGTATTGAATGTGTATAAATTCTGTCTTGTTCAGAATTCTCGTTTTCTCATTATGCAACCTGTACGCGTCGCGAGCCGAACTTACCAATAAACCGACACCATCTTTTTTGCACTAGTCTCTTCCCACAATGGCGGACTGGCGTGCAATTCAAATTATGTTCCAAAGAAAAACTACACAAGTCACACATTTAGGTCTCCGTCGAAACAGTCCAGACATTATCTGCCCACCAAAAATATATTTTTTCAATGTTCACCACATAAGATTTTGATAACTGTTTTAGAATTAATTTATTGCTAACCATTGTAGCTGATGAGTACCTACTAAAAAAACTAAACTGTGAGTGTGGCACAAGTAAACAGTTAAATTCACAGGGAGAAGGCAGATTTTTGCCACTGGCGTAGTAAACACTATCTGTGGTGTTCTTAATGTAACCACACGCACAACTCCATCTTGCCCAGGGTGAACAGTCATCTTCCACTTCAGGGGAGGTAGATTGGAATCCTTAATTAGCACTAACTGGTCTAACTATACATTGGTCTTTGATGATGTCCACTTGGCTCTCTGCTGGAGGGTATGGAGGTATTCCATTGTCCATCTCTTCCACAGCCTCTGCTGGAACTGTGTGACGAGTTGCCACCTATCCAGGCGGTTCATCGGTATCTCAGTCATGTCGTGGTCTGGAATAGCAGTCAGTGGCTCTCCCACGAGGAAGTGTCCTGGTGTCAGCACATCGTAATCCTCAGGGTCTGGTGACAGAGGGCACAGAGGTCTTGAGTTCAATGCAGCTAACACCTGTGTCAGTAGTGTAGCAAACTCCTCTGAAGTGAGCAAGTGGTCTCTCACTATCTGCTTCAAGTGCTGTTTCACGCTCTTGACCGCTGCCTCCCAGAGGCCACAAATGTGAGGGCTGGCTTGTGGATTGAAATGCCTCTTAATGCCTCACTATGCAGATTCGTTTAAAATGTGCTTCTTACTATCTCCTGACAGCAGTGTGTGGTAGACTTCCTTCAAATGGCTACGTACACCGACAAAATTAGTACCATGATCAGAGAATATCTCTGCAGGAGTCCCTCGGATGGAAGCGAACCTAACCAAATCTGCCAGGAATGCAGCATCTGAGAGATCTGTCACCATTTCCAGATGTATCTGTCACCATTTCCAGATGTACTGCCTTTGTGGCCATGTAGACAAACAGGCACATGTATGTCTTGAGTGTAGTCTTCTTCCGAGTTCTAGTTGAAGTCGTTTGAAAAAGACCAGCAAAATCCACTCCCACATAAATCCAAAAAAAAATATATATATATATATTTTTTTTATAGGGTTGGCTACCTTTGGTTTGAGTTTGGAGCAGGGCAAGCACTTGTGCAGGAGTTTGCACACCAGACTCCTGGCAGACATAATCCAGAACTGACGGCAAGTGAGGTACAATGTCGTGTGTGGTCCTGGGTGCAGATTGACAATGTGATAGTGCATGATAATCAGCTCCAAGAGTCTACTCCCACTTGGCAAGAGTACAGGATGCTTAGTCTCCTCAGACAGCATTGTATTATGCAGCCTACCGCCTATCCTGACTAAACCATTTGAGTCAGAGGAGGGTGCCATTGACCTAATTTGTTTTGAGCAGTCCTCTCCATAATTCAGTGCACTCATGTCATTTGCGAATTGGTGAAGTTGTACACTCTTGACATACAGTCTCATGGCACATGACAACTCCTCTGTAGTCAAGCAGGGGCCTGATGAATGAGGTTTACGTAGAAAAATAGCTATTGCTCGCAGTTACCATGCTGTGACTCGCTGAAGCCTTGTCAAAGTAGAGACCTTGTGTAGGAGTCCCACTGGGTCCTCCACGCTGGAATTCTTATAATTGAGAGCACAGGTTTCAACTTGGGAAGTGATTGTTGCACCTCAACCTGGGTGAGAGGCCAACAATCCTCAGATTGTAGCAACCAACTTTCGCCTGTGAACCACTGTGACTGGTTCCACTGGTCTGGTAGAGCACCACGTGAAGCTACATCAGCAGGGTTGTCTTCTGATGGAACGTGACTCCATGCGCTGGGTGGAACGATGGACTGTATTTCTGCAATGCGGTCAGCCACAAATGCCTTCAGTCTGTGAGGTGACATTCTCAACCATGACAACACCACTCATGGTTCCGTCCAAGCATAAAATTTAGGGTTCGTAATCTTGGGAGAGTAGAGCTTCACAACACACTGCTACAACCTGCTCAACAGCAATGCTGTACACAACTCAAGCTTTGGAATTGACAGTGTCTTACGATGTGCCACCTTTGACTTGGCCACTAGCAGATAAACAGTCAATGAACCATTGGGCTTCTCACATTGAGCATAAATAACAGCAGCGTATGCTTTCTCACTTGCGTCGGCGAAACCATGGAACTGTGTTGTGCTTGCTCGAATTGAAACATGTCTATCAATTCTTATATTCGCTAGAAAAGGCAAAGATGATCTGACCTGTTTCCATTGGTGCAGCATGACACCATCAACAGGATCATCCCACTCTGAGTCCAGAGCAGAGAGACTGCAGTAGTATCTTGCTGGTAACCACCACAGGAGACAACCAGCCACATAGGTCGTACAGACGTGCAATTGTCGACAGGATACCATGCTTTGTAGTTGGCAGATCCGGCACATCTAGTTTGTAGAGAAAATGGTCCTCCACTGGATCCCATCGCAGCCCCAGTACGTTGACAGACTATGAGTGATCGAACCCTCTTGAAATATTTGTCCTCTCTGGTGTTTCCATGCTGAGAAGTTCCCTGTGATTCAAGCACCATTTGTGCAGTTGGAACCCACCTGCCTCCAAGAGCTAGGGAGTTGATCTTTAAGATGTTTTGCTTCGGAAACGGTCAGTTCCTGTGACAATGTCATCCACAAACACATCGTTGCAGAGAGTTTGAGCAGCCAAGGGAAACTTGTCGCCTTCATCCATTGCCAGTTGTAACGTGCACAAAGGCTGATAAGGAGAAGAAGCTAGACCGTAGGTCACTGTATTAAGCTCATAAACACTCACCGAATCATTGGGGTCTGCTCGCCATAAGATGCACTGATACTTCTGGTCAGCTGGGTCTATCAGGATCTGGCAGAACTTCTTGCACACATCTGTCGTAAGAGCCACAGGTGAGGTTCTGAAATTTAACATTGTATCAAATATGTCCTTTTGCAGTTTAGGTCCTGAGTATAGCAGACTGTTCAATGAAGGTCCATTTACAGTTGTGGTTGAGGCATCAAACAGTACCCTTCACCTTGGTGGCCACACTCTCTGCCTTGATCACAGCTTGGTGTGGAATCACAAATGCAGGTTGACTGTAGGCAGGGGAATTCAATTTCACCACCATCTAATTCCCAGATGACGTAAGTTGCCCAATACAGGTCATGTGGCCCAGTACTTCATATTCTTTCATGAACTCTTGATAATGGGTTTTCAACTCTGGTACCCTTTTAAACTTACCTTCAAGTCCATGGAACCGTCTGAGAGCTACACTGTATGAACTACTGAATTCTTCTCTATCAGGTTTGAACGGAAGCTTCACAATATATCTGCCGCCAGTTGTACGTGCATGTGTGTCCCAAAAGTGGTTCTCACACTGTTGTTCCTCCTTGGAGAACAGTTGGGTCTGCGGCAGTTCCTCGACTTCCCAGAACCTCTGTAAGGTTAGGTCCAGAGAGGTATCTGCACGCACCAGTAATGATGTCATCTGAAGTACATTTATGGATTCACACGGAGCAGTTCCTGTAATCACCCACCCAAATACAGTGTGGAATACGTGCGGCTGACTAATGATCTTAGGTCCCGTCATAACTTCAGCTACCACCTCAGCTGACAGCAACATATCTACTGCTCCTGGTGTGGCAAACTGTGGATCTGCCAAGGGTAGACCTTCCAAAGGCCCTAAATCTCGTGTGGCAACCTTCACTGATGGCAAGTCACCACTTATTCTGGGCAAAATTAATGCCCTCCTGCTAAGGCACACATGTGGAACAAGAATTTATCGTATCTCACACACCACCACTCCTCTGGATCCCAAGACTGCTGTGTGCACTATGCCAGATATGTTTATGTCTGCACTGCGTCTTTTTAGACCCAGGCTTTATAAGCAGGTTTCCGTTTTAAAGGATGACTGCGATGCGCCATCCAATAGGGCTCGTAAAACTTGGTACAGACCCTTGCTGTCCTGTACATGAATAAGTGCAGTCTTCAAAAGTACCATAGTGGATTTAGCAGCACTTTGTTGGACTTTGGCAGAGCACATGGAAAAGACTGGGGCATCTTTTGTTGGTGGATTTGTTGTTAAGTCCGGAGCTGATCGGTTTTCAACTGAGCTTGTAGCAGTTTGAATACGAATAAGCATATGGTGATTTCCTCGACAGTGATGACATCTGGATCGACACTGAGCTGCTGTATGGCGCTCCTGCAGGCAGTTGAAGCATAACTGATTTGCCACAACACACATCTTCCTTTCCTCGTGTCTTTGACAAGAACACTTGACACTTGTTCACTGCATGCTGTCCCTTGCAAATGCTACACTGTGTTACTTCACTTAAACTGTCCTTGACAGATATCAGAGTGGTCTTAAAATTTGTATTAGAGAAATTAGGTTTACTCACCAAACTGACTGACCGAAACCTATTTCCGCTGTAAGCTTGTCTTGGCTGTGAAGTCGATTTCTGGTTGTAGCTGCCCTCTTGTCCACCAGTTGCCACCAACTGTACATGTTCTGCTGCCTTTGTCTTGCGTTCTATGAACTTGAGCAGCTTAACATATGATGGAATGTCTTTATCCAATTTTATTTCGAATGCCTGCCTTAGAGTTTGGTCTAGCTTTTCCAACATAATATTTAGGAACAAAAAATCCCAGGCGACTACAGAGAAATTTTGTGCCTTTAAGGCATTTAGGTTTCGTTCCACACTTTTAACAAATTTGGCTAACATTCCTTCGTTGTGGCTGTCTACAGATGTGAGATGCAATATTCGATTGACATGAACTGTTGCTGCAATTCGAACACTTTTGAATCGTTTCTCCAACATCTGCCATATAACATCATAATTCCTATAGACAATGGGGATGTTATTCACTAATGGACGGCTTGGCCAGTAGCATTTGCGCACAGGATCATGGGTAGTAACGGCTGATTTTGCACAAACGGCGCCGGAAAACATATACATTTATATGCGTTGACGAGTTTCTATTCATTAATTAATTAAAACTTTTAATACACTCTTAGTCGAAAAATTGCAGTTTCTTAGTATAAGGCAACTGCAGACGTTTTTAAAATATGTATGTCGTAGATCGTATTGAATAATAAACAACGATGAAGCTAAATCAATTTATTGTGTCACTGTTAACAAGAGACGATAATTTGGCTGCATATTTCTTATGATAAACATACACAATTATTATACCAGACAGTATTTCCAGTAGGCCAAGGTCGGTTGTCACTAACTTCTGTAATAAACACAACAAAGCAATAGAAGCATTGTCTAAAAATGTGTAGGCCTACAATAAATATTCTCCCAACAGGCCGTCACAATGCAAGTTTCCATACAGTGAGAACCTTTCTTCATTAATCTATTCTTAGAAATTATTAATTCATGTCGTAACAAATTGTTAACATATTAACCACTTCCCTAAAACAAATGTAATACCCGGCAATTAATGTTAGTATGTATAAGCTACGGAAAAACGAAGTGGGCCTATATGCATAAGGGAGCATGGTTAACAGTAGGCTTATATAAAAAAACTGAAACTATATCATTTGGTGATTGATAGCACTAGTTTCATTGAACTGTAACAGCACTTAAACGTTCTGGAGAAATTCGCTTGGATGTTTGTTATTAACACACATTTCCGAGAAATTAACGAAAAGCTTAGGCCTATCTTTATCAAGGAAACAAAATTTTACTATAGGCATATAAAAATGTATGTACCCACACGAACGTACGACCAGAACATAAACACTGTAATACCTAGCCAATGAAACGTAATATTAATAAACTACACGAGTTATTTTAATTTAAAAAAATAATTTTCCCCGAATTGTCTTAGGTTAGTTCTGCATGGTAAAACCTCAAATTCGTCTCAAAGTTACCTCAACATGGAAGGGGAAAAAATCATGAAACCACGACAATGTATTATCTAACGTCTCAATTTTAAAATGTTCGTGACTTCGGAATGTTATTTCTTATTTACTAACAAGTGGTAACATAAACCACTAGATAGGACATGCCCATTTACTAACAGTAATAACTTAACACAGAAACGTAAATTTAGAAACGTACATTGACGCCTACAAATATGTGATTGTAACACAATACAAGAATTAATTTCATAAACAGGCCTACTGTTTCTTTAAAATCCTTGAATTTGTTAAAAATATATATATAAGCTTGTAAGCCTATTCCTATGTGAGGCTAAAAGAAGCAGGCCTAGGCCTACAAATTACCTTGTGATAGTATGTGATTTGCACTGTACACTGTTTTTTAAATATAACAGTTGGCCAAAAATGTGCACAATTGTTTAAATTAAAAAATACGTAATAAAACAGACAGAAATAAAATACTGCGAGCATGAAAGCCAAGTGACGGACTTTTCGATGCGATTATTTATATTTATAAATCATTGGACATTATGAAACTTTGTATCCCTTCAAAGAATTGTTGTTAGTCGTACTATAACACATTAAATATATAGCAATGGTTTACACGGTTCGGTGTAAATCATTTAACAAACATGCTAAAGCATTGAACCTTATGGCAAATGAGCGATTGAATGTGCAAAAACAGCTGATTCTCCCAGCATGCAATCTGTTCTGACGTCACGGGCCAAGCCATCCATTCACGTGCTTCATCTTTCAAACAGCCCAAAAGATAATGTATTTTATGTAACTTAGAAAGGTTTGGTACTTGTCCAATTATTGAAGTGAAGAACTCCGCGAAACTTACCCACTCTGCCCAGTTTCCGCTAAATGTAGACAATTGTAGTGTTGGTAGCACTGCAGTTTGGGGACTCTTACAACAACCAGGAGTGTTAGTGCTCAATGTCATTTCATCATTAAGCACCTTCGACCTGTTTACGACTTTCTGCAATTCCCGCACCAAAACTTTGTAGGCACGGAACTTTAGTTTATTATCGGCCAAAGAAGCCGTGTATTCCGACGGTGGTTTAGCACAGAGCGCTAAGTAGTTCGCCAGGACTTTACTTTTGTTGTCAAATACGTCTGAAAGCAGTACTTCCAGATCTTCCATTTTCCCAGGGTCTTCCTGCGCTGCTTCATAGAGTTCTTGAGCTTCATCAGCTTGGGTCACGTAATAATTGAATGTTACAAGCTGTAACTCTTCAGTTGGCGCTGCCTTTTTGCCCGTTCGCCGAGTATCCGAGCCGCTTCAGTTTTGAATGCATTGGACTGTATTAAGGAGAGTGTCTCGGCCAATTAGTAGTCCATGACTGCAGTGACGAACAAACACTGCATGCCCGTCAGGGTCAGTAGTTTACCTGTCAAAATGTACGTTCGTGTAGCGTGAATGCATGGTGTCATTTGCCGTCAGACAAACATTTGCTTGTGAACTTAGTTATTATGTGCGATTCGCGACACAAAATCGTTACCGGAGTTCACGTATCATTAGCATCATTCACAGTGTATAAATACGTAACGATAACGATCTATCCGGTCCGGAGGACCAAAATTGTACGTGTCGCTAGCCTAGCTCACCAATAAACCGATGCCATCTTTTTTGCGCTGATCTCTTCCCACAATGGCGGACTGTCGCGCAATTCAAATTATGTTACAAAGAAAAATGACACAAGTCACACATTTAGGTCTCTGTCTAAACAGTCCAAACACAACCTAAGCCACAATACCAATATGGATAGATTGTCAACTAAATAACTCCACACAAAGAAGGTTTGTATTTGAGTTGATAAATTGTACCTCATGTCATTGAAGATTGGTTCACAGTAGAGCCACAATGTAATGAACTCGCGAATAATGAATACAGCAGCCTTAAAAAAATATATTAACATTTATGAAAAAGTAACGTAACTGTGGTTAAAATGTATATAAATCATAATGTAAATATATTTAAACATGTTATTCTCAAGCCATAGTATATACTTATTTCCCACTATATAGTCAAACTACAAACAAATTGTTCAAATTCATTTAAAACTCTGCCTGTAGAAGAAGTAACTTTGAGTTGGGTGCACACCAGGAAAATTTTCTATTTCACATTTTATGTGGCAATTTACTGTATAAATTATTTTGTGTAGAAGTTTAAAAAATTTGCATTGCATTTTCAAAACTAGTTTTGAAAACATTTTGTTTAGTGACAGAAAAACTTATAATGATGATAACAATAAGAACAAATCAACTTACACTTTTACAATGTTATGAGTCCTCAGGTACTTGCATGCATACCCATTAATAATATTAAAATCATCAATATTCACACAATAACTAAGGAAGTTTTCATTGGAACCTTTAAAATCCATTATCAAACATGTCTGAATCAGAAATTGTTGCTGTTGCTGCTGCTGCTGCTGCTGCATTTTTGGCGATTGCCTTCAATTTCTTTAAAGGTTCTGGCTTAGGACCATAGGGTTCAGTCAACAGTGACTGAAGACTTGAGGTTTTATAAGCTAACATTAATTAATTTTCACAGCACAAACTAGTATATACCTTCTGAATAAAGTTATCACTAGAATCAAACTGCAACAAGAAACGTACAGCAAAAGCTGCTTTACACTTGTTATAATTTTTATTATGTGTACCCATTTTTATGCACAGCCTCGCTAACCTCACATTACGATTAACAAGAAGTAATTTGTTTTCAGGCATTTTCAATACCAATTATATGTGTAACTAACAAACACTGCAGGTACAACATTGTGACTGAGACAGTAAACAGCAATATATGATATGTATTTCATAGCACTCCTAAGTATTTTCATATAGCAAAGGAGTAATTATTTTCTTATGTTGTGACAATAATTGAGACAACAAAGAAACTACATTGTTTACATTAGGGATTTGTATTCATAACTTTATTAATATATACGCTTGTTTTTCGTGGAGATATTGCCATGATTTTGTTAAGTTATTGGTTTTTTTTTTTTTTTTTTCATTTCTGTTCATGATAAATTTTGCAATTTTTTATGTATAAACAAGTATTTCTGTTGTAACAAATTTGTGCAGTGTTTTCCTTACATTAAATATTCAATTTAAATTATTTTTATAAAAGTCTGTTACTTAAATAATACAAATTTACTTGATTAGTTACATCTGATTATTGGTTTAGGGTTACCAAAAACATTAATCTTCACAATATTATTACCATTGTTATTATTATTATTACTATTATTATTATTTTATTATTATTATTTTATTATTATTATTATTGCAGCATGCAGCTTATTGAAGCATATGCATACATTGGCTACTGCATATATCTCGGATTTTTCAGTAAAAAATGCTATCAGTTAAATTTTTGTCTATGAACCTGTGGGCTACCTTATTCTCCCAAGTGCTGACAGTTGCTCATTATGTGATAAGCTCTTTTATGGCAAACAAAGGTGCATTAAATATGCGGGTAGTTGTGGTGCGCATCTACACACACAATGTGTGGCTCAACTAGAACTCAAGACCAGTGAAGACGATTACAAGTGCGCAGCGTTCCAGGAAACTGCAATGTTTCTCAGTTTTTCACCAAAAAAGCAAGTCCATTAATTCAATAGAGACAAAGGTTAGTTCTAACAACAACAAAATTCTGCTGAAGTTTCACACGTTATCACACCCAATAAACACAAGCAAGAAAACAGACATGTCCAGCCAACAGGTGAATAGTGAGATTAAATCTATGTTCGCTGCCATATGTGATAAGATTGATGTTCTGTCAAGCCAAGTCGGTGATCTCAAGGAAGAAAACACTGAGTTTCTTGCAACGCTTGAAAGTTTGATCTCAGCTAGAGGAGCTTGTCCATGTGTACATTGCTCTCAAAATAAGACACAACTCAAAAAGACTTTCAGTCAGGTAACAGCTAACAAAAAGGCTGCCTCTGGCAATAATAATTTCACATCTTCCAGCGATAGTACAGTAAATCCAAACAAAATGTCAAGTGAACCATATGGTAGCAATACACTGTCGGCCAACTTGATGGCCTTTGTCCATGATCAGCAAAAAACTTCTTTCACACCAGCAGTTGACGCGGACAGATTTCTTCAAGTACGTGGCCAAAAGTTTTGACCCAGATGTTCAAGAAAGGATGTTATATTAATCAGGAACTTTAAGTCACTAACCTGAAGGTTGTATAACTTAACTAGATACGACACAAACGCATCCTTCTATGTGGCAGTTGCCGAAGGTGATTATGAAAGAATTTTTAACACAGTTTTTTTAGAAAATTTTTGTAAATTCACAATATTTTCCAGATAACTATCATATTTTTTCGTATAGACAGTAATTACAATAATACAGCTATGAATCGGGGCAGTTGAGCTTTTGTAGCAGTCAATAAATTGTTTTTCTTCAAGGCACATACTTGATTTTGATGTACCTAATACTGATGCAATTTGAGTTGAAATAGGCAGAAGTCAACAAGAAAAATTTCTGATAGGAAATATATTTATATTTCATCCTTTTGCTCTGTACCTAAAAACCAAGTTATCTTGTTACCAAAATTCCATTATTGTTACAGGTGACTTAATGTACCTGGGACAAACTGGTACCATAAACACACTCAGGACATATGTAACTATTATACTAAAAGAAAAGGACAGTTCCTTGTGGGAACAACCAATTCACTAAGGTTGGATCAATTAAACAACACCATAACGGTTATTATTTTTACTAACATACACGCTGTCACAATAAATATCTAAAAGACTACTGACCTTCTTGTTAATGAAGATGCAGTGGACCAGCTCTTGAAATAACTATTGAAAATAATATCACTGATAAGCCAACAATTGGTAAGGTAACTGTAAAATTTAGAGATTTCGCTAAAGGTCGTTATTTGTCCTTATTCAAAGCATTGAAAAAATGGCTTTGTCAACGTCTATAATGTGAATGATATGAATGAAATGGTCAGTCAACAAACGTAATCAAACAGTGTATTCCTATGAAAGAGAAAGCAAGTTCTAAATACCAGCACTGGTTTTCTAGAGATCTTATCATCTTAATCAAACGCAAAGAAAGTCTGTACAGAAAATACAAGACATCCAAAACTCCTGGTAATTGCGAACAGTTTTCAGATTACAGACGTTTCGTAAAAGAGAGAATCATAATTTACAAAAATCTGTGGTTTATGAAAATAAGTGAAAAAAATTAAAACTATCCCATCCAATTTTTTGGATTTATGTAAGAATAATGAAAAGTTGTTACAAAAGATATTGACCATTTTAGTTAATGATATAGTCAAAAGTAAAAATATTGAAATAGCAGACACTTATGGCAAACATTTTGCCAAAGTCTGTAACACATATGATTTATTAACTACTCATAACCAAATTCCAGTAAATGAAAATAACTTACCTTTCCCTGTTATTACAATCCACATAGTTCAGTGGGCAATCAAGTCACTTAAAACAACCAAATCTACTGGCTCTGACGGCATACCTAATTTCATCATAAAAGGATGCTACATCATTCTAGCACAAATTATAACATTTATTTTCAACAAAATCCTATCCACTGGAATTTAACCCAATCTTTGAAAGCATGCTAACGTAGTTCCCATGTTCGAGAAAGGTGATAAACTTCTACTCACAAACTATTGACCTATTTCTCTGTTATGTGGTTTTTCTAAAGTTTTCGAGAAAAAAAAGTATTTATAAATGTGTCTTGTTTCATGTTTTTAATCATCTAACCATGTCTCAGCATGGCTTTGTGCCGGGGAAAGCAACAATAACCAATTTATTTTATTTTATGGCACTTGTATGTGCTGAGATGTGGAGGCATTCTGAAGAGAGGGGAGATAACTAGGCATGTAACTCTGGTTCTGTAGCACCCAACATAAATCATTAAGCTGGCACATGACAAATCAGGTGTCGGAAGTTTTATATAAAACAACTCATACTTTTTGGCTACCTTTTATTTCAAAAGGAAATTTTTTTTTATTTATATAAAGCAGATTGTTTTTGCTCCGGTACCTTTTAAATTACAGACAAGTATCGCTTTAGAACTCAGTAGAACATAAAATAGAAAGCTCATATTAGCCCATTTATACTTATTGTTTACCAGTTAATTAATCTTATAATAAAAGTTTACGCATCACTTATAGTTTAAAATAGAAGAAATTTTGTGAAAGGTTGCCGGAATATGGATAAAGTTACTTGAAGCTTATTATTTCTGTTCTGGTATTTGGTATTCATTACTACTCTACATACATAAACAACTGATATTTCTAATGTAAAAATTTGCTGTTAACAACTTTATTATACCTTGCAGATATATGCTCAAGTAATAGTTTTTTTTCTTTTAGCAAAACTCTGAGCCGTGTGGGAGACCTTCTGGTGGCTTCTTTGTCTCTTTTAGCTGGGCGTGATTCAACTGCGCCTCAACCCCCTTCCCCCTGCCTTTTCCCTTTTCCTCAGCTGGCATAATGCACATGCGTCTTGTTGGGGTGGGTGGATGGGTGAGAGGGGGGGTTTGGGGCTAGGCGGGTGGTGCGAGCGACCGCAGGTGGTCATTATGCAAGCATGGCTCGACAGAGATGTGACTGACAGCATCAGAGAGAAAAGGCCTTAGGGCAACCTCATGAACAGTAATGACGAGACATGGACTCGTGGCCATATTATGTGGTGGTCTAGCTGTGAGGTCGGATTTATTTCATACCGCTTAAATAATTGCCGTGGGAGATGGCAGTTGAACACACGATCGCGCACTTTTAGTGGTCAGACTGGCCTAACTGTCGACAAGAAGGTTGAACGGGCCTGGTCACCATGCATTGAGTGGGTCGAGAAGGTGTGGTAACGAGCTTGGAAACCTTGGAAGCGGTGTCAAAGGATGCAGAGGCCTGTCGGGACTACCATCTCTACCATCATAATGGTTGGTTCCAGATGATTAAGGTATGACTGTTCCTTCATTAAGCTATTCTTGGAGAAGTTGAAACCGCTTCTCAATAGTTTGGGGAGTGTGAAATTACAGTTGGCGAACTGTCACAGAGGTGGAATGTTGCGCCAAATGTTGGAGTCTAGCGCTGTATAAAAACGGAAATGCATGATAAGTGAAATATTTGCGGCACCTGTGTGGTGTGTACTTGGTTGTGTTAGGATTTTAGTAAGATTTTATAAGTGTGTGTTTGGAGAAAGTACACAATCGTCAATGTTATGTTCACTATTTGATCTTAAGAATGTTTTGTAAACTGTCAGAATCATTTGTATAATCTGGTTGTAAAAGTGAAAGAATGAGATAAGGAGGTGTAACTTACCAACAAATGTAATGTGCATTAGCAATTGTTACGGGAAAAGACTCTGTTATTAACATGGTTTTTGTCATTGGTTTACCCTTAAGGATTCATATAAACTTATATCAGAAATGGTTAGGAAAATTACGATAGAAAGTAAATGGAAAAATTAAGGATGATGTTTGAAGTAGAACTTAAAAATTTATGAATGTATGTATGTATCTAAAATCTATTTTATAGGTAATTTGTGATGATAAGGTATATTGGCATTAATGTGTTAGATTCTGGTAAAAGGAGCAGCGTGCACGTGGTTCTATGCCCTTGGTTAGGGATTATAATGAGTGTGGAATGTCTTTGTGAGGCTGAAGGCTAGCCAGTTTTTTTAATAGTTTTAGGAGTATGACCCCTTTAAGGTTTAACAGAATCTTCACATGTGAACTTGGGAATAAATGTTGAATTGTAAACGGGTGTTGCAAATTTTTTTTGAGAGTGGTAAGCTTGAACCTTATCCTCCTGATTTGCAAGTGAGAAGTCTGTTCTATGTTCTGCCAAGTGTTTGAGAGATTTTATTAGATATGCACCGGCCGTTCTGGCAGGCGAAGTCCCCATAAGGCAGAAGGGGAGCCAGTAGGGTGGAGAGGTACAACTCTAGCAGTAATGTATGTCCACAAACCTACTGAACCTCATTAATTTGATGTTCTATTATTTTAGTTAGTTCACTGACTGTCTGATGCAATTTAAATTGTGAAAGTGATAACATTCTCGCAAACTAAAGTTACTTGTTAGGGATTTTTCAAGAATTTTTGTATGTGAGAACCTAAGTGTGTTCTGCTTGTGGACATCTGGAGTTATCTCATCAAAGTGGTTCCTCGATCGATCAGTGTCTCTGAGAATCTCAGCATATAAGTATACCTAAAGTATCACTATCTGTAATTATTTGCCTTTACATTATATTGTTTAACAATTAAAATTTAATAATAAAAGTATAAATGTGAATTAATAACTGGATTTCAGAACAAACCATTTAAATTCTTAATACTTTTTTCCTTTTAGCTCGACGTATGCGTGTATTATGATGTAAATAGTAAATAGGTGTTAAATATAGTGTCTACACTACATATTTGATTTAAGCTAATTACAATCACTTGCTTACCTATGTTACTCTAGGAGAAGAAATGCTACAGGTAATTGAAAATTACAGATACTTTTCTGTGTTAAGTCCTACTATGCAAGTTTTTTATTTTAAAATTATTTTCCTGCTAAAATTGAGATTTGTGAAACTGAGTGACATTTTAAAAATTATGTTTTCTTGAAGGAAGATACATTATTATTTTAATAATTTATGTTGTTTAATAATTGAACTGTGAGAAAATCTAGAGTTTTGCTGTAATATGTTTCTAACCTATTGTTCAATGTGCATATAATCCAGTAGTGGATAATCTTTTTGCAAATATTGATAGCCTTATTTATTAAATTTTGCGGCAGAAATATTTGGAGAAAAAATTTAGATGATTTTGACAGAAGAAACCATTATTATACTGATTCCATCCCTGAAACATTTACCAACACTCCTCGTGAGAGCTGGCCTCAGCCCACAGACATCCCTGAAAACCACTTCCATTTTAAGGTAGTGTTTTGTGTGTGTATAAAACTTGTGTATATAGTCAGCCACCACAGACAGACAGTGATGGTGCTTTGCTACCCTTTTCTTTAATTAAACTCTGGCAGAAAAATGTAACTTCAAAACAGAACATAACTATGGCTAGCAGCTGCAAACATGATGAAGAGTAGGTTTTGTTTTTGTTTTGATTGACTGTCCTCGCTGCTATTATATTGATTAAATGTATTTAGTAGTAGCAACCCTTATGTGTTGAATGTTATGTTCATATGTTAATTTAAAGTTTGTTTAGTTGCAATTTAAATTCAGGGTATTTGCTTTTCATAGATGTGTTATGCTACTACAGTGTGGCAGTGTAACACATACTTCGTTCGATACTAAAAATAAATAAATCGAGGGTGGGCATTTAAAGAGACGGAGGAGGATGGGTGCCAAAGGAACTAATACATTCGAACTTTCATAACAAAGTTTTATATTCCAAAGGGTACATGATTGCTTCTGAGTGGAAGCGCATTACATTCCTAATCACAAATAATACATTAAAATGCAAAGAGGGAATCACCTAACCCCCCGTCGAATAAAATGGCAATAGTTCATAGTCTCTACATGTATGCCACTTACCATTCGTGACGAGAGCTGCTAGGAAGAGGTGAACTCGCCATAGCCACGAAAGTGACTTGTTGGCCAAGATGCCCCGTCCCAGCACTGTACAGGAGATGACGAAGGGGGAGGGAGTGCATACATGCTCGGAGAAAGGGAAGGGGAAGACACCTGAGGAGAGCGAGGCGGCACACGCGGCGGCCAAATCTCAAGCACTGGACATGCCAATTCAACTATATACCAGAGTGCTCCAACCAGGGATCACCACAACCCCTCACAAGTTTATGAAGTTTAAAAGGGTCTTCAGCCAAAATGCCCAAGTCTTAAAACACTTAAGACCCACGTCACACAGGCATGTCCTGGCTCAGATGTATTTGGTTTGGTCTGGCTCTGGTAAAAGTCACATTGGTGCCATCTTACAGCAATCAAAAAGAGTAAACAATGATTGTCTCCCCCCAGCAGTTAATAACTCTCTAGATGGATGGCCTTCTGTGCCTCTGAGCATGGTATTATCTTCGCTTGAACCAGCATGTAGTGCTGCTTAAACTGTGAGTTATAAACTTTTCTTTATCTGCCCCCCTCATGCAAACTGCTCATCTTCGTGCTCACACAGACTTAGGTGCGAAAATTTATGCTTGCCATTTTGCTGTCATCTCAAGAACTTCAGTATTCAAGCCTACATACTGGGTCACTTTAAACATTGTCTACACCAGACCATGTTATAGTTTCTGCTTACTTGACTCATACCGAATTGAATGTAATTAATGGATAAGCTCTCAGATACAGGTTGTCAGGCCGGTATCAAGCATAATTGGTGTAACAACCACCCTCTATTGTTAATAGTAGTGGCATAGAACCACCACATGCGAAAATCTGGGAATCGACCTCATCGCGAATCGAACCTGGATCACCTTGATTGGAGGCCACCGATGCCCCAGTATTTTTAGTGAGTAAGCTGTCATCACACACACATTTTACAACACCCATGCCTTTACCCGAGATTCGAACCCAGGCCAATAACGCTATGGAGGCCGGCAACAGCTAGGCAACCCACATAGCGTGTACAGGGTGGCATTCTTTCGTGGACGACTACCCACTTGCGATGCAAGACCTTTTATGTGTATCTATCATTGTGTATCTGAATTTAATCCAAAAGATTGATGTTCCATTTGGTGTCAGCCGACCTCTCAACCGACGATCAGGCCACCTTGTCATCATGACAATGCCAAAACTAAAAATCCCCGGTGTTCAGTTCCCCTCCCCTCTCAGTGTGCATAACAGTCCCTTGGTCCTGAGTGTTGCGTTTACGGGCGAGGTTTAGACTCTGTGTAGTAAGGAAATAAAGCAGATAGAACCAGGGCAGATTTTGGTGTAATTTCCCGTGGCTGCAGTGAGGTTAAGCATGCAGTTAGTGTTATTTTCATGTCCCATACATATTTAAATAAGAATATTTGGTGAAATTGTGTAGTAATTAATGGACATGCTTTTAAAGGGTTTTGTGTTATGTGATTTCTTTTTATGTGTGTGTTAATTATTATTACTGATACTGATGCATTCAAGCACATGAAAAAGTGTGTGGTTTGTTAATTTGAGTCAGTCAAGGCGAGATTGTGGCATCGGGAATCATCAGGTGACTGACTTTTTCTCAGTTTTTAATTCTGGCAGAGCAAACTTTAAAAACCAAAACCTTTTGGAATTTCGATAACTGATTTACCGGGCCCAGCTTATAAAGGCACCATTTTTTTCTTTAGATTTTCTTTGTTTGTTGTAGATATGTAATTGTTAGGGTGTATCCCAGCCATGTGAGAGGTGTAATTTTGGAACTTGCGCAGTAAATTTCAGTCGGTTGAAGTGTATGTGTTAGCATATTATTATCTGGTTTACTTAGTGTAGGGTTAGAGGAATGCTGTTTGGGCCTAGTCGTTTGAAAACCAGCCACTTAAAGGAGAAGAGAGGCAAGCCAGGCCAGAACCCCGCCCTGAGATGGTTCCTGGTTAATCGGAACCTGAAAACCAGGTGGCGGACATTCGGAATTGTGAGCTTTCCACCCATTGGCAACCTTGGACTTAACACACTCATTCACACCTCACCGTCATCCAAACTCTCTCTCCTCTCGGCGGAAGGTGGCATTCTGTGCCCGAACGTTTAGACATTCTTTAGGCGGCAAAACAAAACAAGCGGTCATCGCCAGTTGCAGCAGAAGTTCTAGTATCTTGGCTAACCAAGCCACAACCAAATACTACAGCATCCAGCAGTGCACAACCAATGTGCAACTTCAGTGATCAGCAGAAAGGTACTGTAAGTTTACAACATGAGTGCTTCTTGTCCCCATTGTGGTTTACCCATCAATGCAGGTGTACTCTCCTTCTGCAACCAACCACTAGGCTTGATGTTAAATGGAAGCAGGAGGAAAGTACTGTGGGAGAACCCCAGACATCCCTGTGTGAAGCGTCCACATGTCTGACTGTGATCCTGAGACAGGTACACTGTATTTTATGCAGAACGTCCCACTATCATGGGTATACCAGCCCTCAGATTAGGCCACTTGTGAGGGTGATATGTTTGTATGTAACCAGTGTGTGAGACCTAAAAAGAGACAGGAAGTGTGGAGACCATGTGGTGTGCAGACGATGCCGGAAATCCCGACCATCCCACATTCATCCTTGGATTGCCCCATACAGTGTACAGCACCATATCCATGAGAAAAGCGCCTGAGAGACAGCACCATAGGTCCTGCACCAGTGCTATTTCGGTAGTCCCAAAATCACCTAAGAGTTTGCTGGGCATGTGCATGAAATTGTGGAATTGTTTGTTGAACAATTTTAAAGGAGATGCAGGCAATATGGGATAATCCCAGAATAATGGGTGGAATGAGTGTGTGAGAACTTGAAGGGGCAAGTAGCAGAATGGAGGGAGATATAAAGAAAGATATGGGATGCCATTGGAGAAATTTACGCAAGCACTATTACACAGATTTAACACCGAAGATGCGAGGGCAGACTGCTAAGGACAGTATTTGGGGATAAACAAAAAGAGGGAGAATCTGTGGGAAAATTTGTGGCACAGAAAATAACATTGTTCAGGCGAATCCATCCAGAAGCACTGGAGGACGGGGCACTGAGCAATATCACACAGGGATTACGACCAAAGTTACAATCCTTCATGACGATTCCCAAGGAAATAGTGGGGGGTACATCAGGAGGGCGATCATAGCCGAGAGGGTGCTGAATAACCTCAGGAGAAGACCACCAGAGAGGGAGAGTAGAGAACAGCTGATACGAGTAGGAGTGTTACACAGACGGAGCGCAAACCCCCCACAGAGATAGCTGCGCGCCATCGGAGCACCTCCACCTCCTCACCATGTAGAACAGCAGAGAGAAGGTGTAGCATTGCTGGGCAAGGGATTTTTTATTATTGGTAAATTAGTATTTTATGTAATCTTAATTTTTTAATATAACATTAAAAATTTTTATTTCAGTGGTCTTTCCAGAAAGGGAAAGTAAAGACGTAGTTCTTTATTTCTCGAATGTTCTAGATTGGGTGTAATGTTTGTTGTTATAGCCAGGTGGCCTTGGTATGAGGCAGTAGCTTTTTTTTTTCTTTTCGTGTTCTGGTTTTTTCCACAGGAACCTGGGCGACATTTGTTTTTAATGCGTAGTTTTAGTTTTGCCATAGAGGGTTCTAGATAATGCAACGAATTGCGAAGGTCACGCCACCGAGAACCAGCCAATGAGAGCACGGCATGTGGGGCCCTATGCCCTTCGTTCTGGAATGTTTTGTCTCCGCCATCTTTTAGTTTAATCAAAGTCGTAACGCAATCCAGACAGGACAAGCGCGAGGCTACTGCCAAAATTTGACCATGAGTTGAAGTTCGGGAGTGGCTAAACTTAACATGTACGGGTAGCAGCGAGGCCTTTTCTGCTGTAACCTTATTTCGGACACCTTTAACTCTACAAAATTTGTTTCTGCCCGTACATGTAGGCCATTAGGTGCAGAAAGCCAGGATGGCTACTCATTCTTCTTTGCAGCGTGTGTATTCACCGTGTGCTAAATTTTCTAACTTTGTCTAGTCTATTATTCTGATGTAGTCGTGCTGCATTTCTGCTTATAATTTTTCTGTGAACCGTGTCCACCGTGCTAAGACTTGAACAGTGTCTTTCGTGCCGATGTAAACTGAAATCTAATAACCCAGAAGTCCTAGTAGTGAAGTACATTATTTCGGACTAACCTTTAAAATTCACCAGTGTCTGTGTAAATTCCATACCTGCCTGGTACCAACATACCACTGGCACAGGAACTGCGCCACTCGTAACCACCCGGGACGGATGCTTTTGAACTAAGTAGTCGGGAGGCAATGACTCGAATCTCCCCCCCCCCCCACAACAGGAAGTAGACAAGTACAGAGGCCACTACCCTAGGCCGAGGGATACCTAGATGGCATTATGTAGGATGTGGAACACTTGCTGAGGATATTGATTGAGGTAAATGATAGACCAGTGGCAGCCCTTACAGACACTGCAACTAGTCACACTTTTGTGATATGTGGGATGATCGAAGAAGCCAATATTTGATCAGTGTGGGGCATTGTACAGCTAGTCACGAAAGGAGGTGAAGAGCAGACAATCGGGACGACCATATTAGGAGTACTGGTCAGAGACCAACTGTCAGCAACGGAGGCTTTGGTAGTTGAGGGGCTACGCGAAGACGTGGTATTAGGCAAGTTGTGGCTCCGCCATCAAAAGGCAGCAATATAGGTAGCTGAGAGGAGAATCAATGTAGGCACTAGTGAACAGAGGACTTTATATGCTAGTGCAACCCCAAACAGAACAGAGATTAAGCTAGATGGCATTAACAATGGGATCCCGACGGAGTTTCGTAGCGTGGTCCAGGACATCTTGATGGAAAGAACGGGGGTCTTCACATTTTCAAAATTGTTACATGCAACAACAGCAGCCTAACATCTTATTGCCACACAAGGGCAGAGCCCATTTACAATGGTGTGGTGCCACACTTAATACCTATCTACCTCTAATCTCCCTGGGGTTCGTTTATTGGTTCGCTCGGCTAGCTGGCTCAGTTCAGCGGTAGATACACAAGTCTTCTCTCTTCGTCGTGGGCTCGAGACGGCAAGAAACGGGAAAACCTACCAAATATTCATGCAGCCATGCTGGCACAAGGATAACTGCACTAAA
>PNEQ01071035.1:0-44331 GCA_003012365.1 Medauroidea extradentata
AGAACTGCTGACTGTCCGTGGTGTGGACGCGTAGACACGGCACTACACAGGGTCATTTCCTGTTCGGCAACACAACACATCTGGAGGTGGACTAAAACAAGAATCGCTAATATTATGTGTCTTCCAGTAATAGACCTTCATGACAAAGATATCGTGGATCTTCGATTTAAGCTCTTCCCAAGGGTTAGACAACGGGCGGCTGTTTGGTTCCTCGCACACGCTATTCTTATCACAGTTGTCCAGGACTCCCCAGTGACACTTAGTGACTATATTCAAATACTTCGCACAGGACGATGGGACTTCCTACAGCGTAACATATTAGAACGACACTATGGTGTATATTTGTTTGGGTTCTAGGACTGTACCACCCATCTCACAGCGTGTTGGCTGACGATTGCATTCGTTGTGTCACGCTAATATGGGTCATGGACGTACATGATGTGGCTGTTATTATGTGTTTATTATATAGTGTGTATTCTCATGTATGTATTATATTATGTGTATTCTATTGTGTGTATCATGATGTGTATAGGCGTGTTTCATTAATACAATAAAAGAAAAAGTAAAGTAATTAAAAAAAATAAAAAAACAAAAAAAAAAAACAAAAAAAAGTTGACTAAGGCGCATGTCATACTAACTAACACAAAGGTTGCAAGTTCGAATCCCACACCCGGCGAACTAAAATTTTTTAACTTACTAAAAAAATTAAATCATAAGGACCATTCTCCCATATGAAATCACATGCAACTTCGTCCTTAGCAGCAGCAACGACACTAGCACACTCTAGCAGTCAACTGTAGTAAATGAAGTAAAAAATACAGACCATGAACGACTTGTCAAGATTACAATAAATTTCCAATAGATAGGCCATAGCCAATTCACCAATATGGAAACGAGTCTATAAGATAGCCACCGTGACGTCAGCCAAGAGGTGATCCACAGCTAGAAGCCATTTTACCAAAAGAGACAAAATTAATGCATAACTGGACAATAAATACACAAATAAACCCCAAAATAATCCACAATGCGGAGATCAAATCCACATCTCTGCTCCGCTTTTCTCCGCATTGTGGATTTCTTGCTCCGCATTGTTTCTGCCATTGTTTTTTTGGGATGACAATAACATTTTGAGGGAAAAAAGGGAAATTTTTAAGGAAAAAAGGGAAATTTTTAGGGAAAAAAGGGAAATTTTAGGGAAAAAAGGGAAATTTTAAGGGTAAAAGGGAAAAATTGTCGATACAAGATGGCCGCCAGAACAAAATGGCAGAAACAAGATGGCCACCAACAGATCCACGTGTTCCACAGCCAGAAGCCAACTGGTGCAGAACATACATTTCCTATCTACTGACATACTTATTAAAAATTATCTCTTACGGCCTTGCGCTAAAACCTCTCAGCCACAAAGCTCTTCAAAGAAGCTTTATGTTTATGAGAAACTAAATGTTCACACACATTATTTTAAATATTACATTTATCTGAAGTGGTAATGATCATCGTGATATATAATTCATTATAATTATCTACCATGATTAGATATATTACCAACATTACATTTCTCTATTATAGCAATTGGTGTCTCAAGCTATAATACAATATTATTTATCTATAATATACATATTTATTTCAAATATTACTCTTCTCTGTGATAGTAATGGTTGACGCAAGATAAATTAAATAAGAAATAATCGCATTAACGACACTGTAATTAGTAAACTTTATGTGCAAATTTACGAATTAAAACTGTCTCCGTTTCCCTCCATCGAAGAACTCTATCGATACAGTGTTTCCACAACTACAACGATGAATCGTCTTATTCAGTAACATACACGTATGTATGAAATAATGGGTTATGATAGTGAAAATTGTACACATGCTACTAGTATCCATTTGTTCAACAAGGTATAAGTTGTATGAGGAAAATATAGACTTTCCCCCGAAACTCATATTAAGGTGTAGCAGCGTTCGTTCTGTTGGCTGTAAGTACAAACTCAGAATAAGGGCATTTATACCAGGGGCGAATCCAGAGGGGCATCACAGGGGTAATGACTTCTCCTTCCCAAACCAAATACAAAAAGTTAAATTATATGTTGAAGACAAAATAACCTATAAATTGAATTCTCACTATTGTAACAGTAATTGTTAATTTAACATTTTTATGTATGTATAATACTTAAACAGCACTATTTTACACCATCAAAATATTTTCCCGGAGAGAGAACGCCTGGCTCTTCCAAAACAAAAGCGTAGATCCGCCCCTGCTATACACGGTTGATTACTTTTACATTTGACTTTACGATTCTGTTACGTTGCATATTTCGCCAATACACAATAAATTCGTCCAAGTGGCATGAATATGATTAAGAACTTTTTTTCGTAACGTTAATGGTGTGCTCTTACCCATTATACACGTATTTATTAAATCAATTAACAAACATTTTTTTAATTAAACTCCAGGTAACTAAAACATTTATTAATTTGGTACATCTATATAATACCGACAGGCAAAATTTGCCACGAGTCAGAACCAAGTGACGACTCGTCCTTGTTCTGTGGTGACGGCCCTTCAGTGGCTAAAACAGCTTGAAATTGGACTTTAACTGACATTCGTTACGGGTTCCCAGACAGTGCACAGACATGTCTTAGGTACCAAACGATGCAGTATTCTTTCTTGTTGCAAATTGTCACATTTTCACTTGGATTCATTGAGTATTTACTTAATTAAGTGAAAGTAATTTTCCAGACGTCTGCACTCACTTCGTGTGAAAATTTGATACAATTGGCTAATGTTTGTTTGGCTTTCCCGTACATAACTGGATTGATTTACTTTGACATACTCCATTGCGAAATAAATGACTGTCAAAAGAAAACTAAAAATAAGACAAGAAAACATAAATAAGCAGAGTATGCTTTTGTCATCAGGATACATACACAACATGAAATTCCAAAACTGGAATCTGGTCAGATAAAACAACGAACAAACAGAAAATAAAAATTAACAAAAATATAAAAATAGCTAAGTTGACATGCGACACAACGATGAGACGAAACAAAAACACAAACAGAAATACAGCTAACAACACAACAATGAGACTAAAGAAAACACAAAGATGTCGGACACAAACAGAAAAAACAACAAACGAAACAAATGATAAGAAGAAACAAAACACAGTAGTTTTCCAAACAGTCAGTATTAACGACGTTTCGGGAACAGGGTTTATATAGGGTAAAGCCCCTTATCGTGCTCAGCCAATGGGAGACGAGCTGTCTCCTGATTGGTCGCGCAGCATGTATTGGCTCTCATTGGTTGTGGTGGGTTGAGTGTTTGTTTTTATTTTGTGCTGTAAATTTGTTTCTCTTTTGATTAATGGGAACCACACATTTTTTTTAAATTCAATGCTCTGTTAACTGAAAATATTGTTATTGCTAATAATAAAGGCTGATTCTTTTATTTTTCTTTTAATTTTGTTAGTTTCCTGTGTAAGTGGTTTAGAGTCTTCCCAAAGGATTTTGTGGCTATTTTCCAATGCATGTTCGGCCAGTCTAGATTTTTAGGTTTCGCCTTTTTTGCAATTGTTTTTATGTTCTTTTATACGGGTTGATAGAACTCTTCCAGTTTCACCAATGTACATATGGCCGCATTCGCAGGATATCTTATATACACAGTTGTGTGTTTGTAGTTCTTCTGTGGCTGGTTTCAACCTGGTAACCATACTTTTAATGGTTGCTTTAGATCGGAATGCTGTTCGAAGTCCATATTTGTTTCCTAGACGTCTTATTTTTTCAGAGAGGCCTCGAACATACGGAATAACTAGGGTTCCTGATGGTTTTTCTGTTTCTGTGGACTTAAGTGTTCTGTTAGGTTTCATGTGCTGTTTGATGGTGTTTGTTGGGTAAACATGAGTTCTTTTCTTATTTGGTTATGTTCTTCAGCTAGGGATTTCTTGTTGGAACAAATAATCTCAGCTTTGTTGGCTAATGTGCGAATTATGCCAGTTTCCAGTGCCAGTGACCAGATTCCAATTTTGGAATTTCATGTTGTGTATCTATCCTGATGACTAAAGCATACTCTGCTTATTTATGTTTTCTTGTCTTATTTTTAGTTTTGTTTGACAGTAATTCATTTCGCAATGGAGTATGTTCAAGTAAATAAATCCAGTCATGCACTCCCATTGCTCAATTCTTTCAAAGATCTTTCCCATACATAGCTCCGACATGTGTTAGGCGACAAATTACTCCATGATGCTTTGTGTCTGTAACAGCTTAAAGCGATCTATCTGCAATATGTAAGCAATGTGTAAGAGGCGACTTTATACAAGACTGCAACTTTTACATTATGCAGAGGTTCACAGTTTAATTATTTTAAAATATAAATATTTCATATATTACAATGACATTTTATTTTATTAAACAAGAAGCTTATGTGCATAGATTATTAGCGCATCAGACATAAGACTTTTTACAGTTATGAATTATACGACTTTAAATTATTAAAATTTATAGTTCAATATCTCAATTAAAATGCAGGGGAAATTTTTGAAAAGATGTACAGACAACAACAGTAACTAAATATAACTGTAGACAAAATTTCATTGAAATCTGCAGCAAAAAACTGAACCAACGTTCACTCTTAACTTAGACAACCCCAGCTCACAGAGATACGATGTTGCAAAGGGCATAAGAACTATGAGGGCTGCCGTAGTTAAACTCTGGCATTCGGTTCTTCTATTCAGCCGAATCTTGTCAACATATTTGGTGCTGAAGGACAGCTGCGAAGTATTGTCATAGGAAAGTTCATTGAGTTTGTCGTGAATCTGTGGGCTTAGGTCCGCCTGGTTAACCGACTGCTCGTTAAAAGGGTTGAGCACCCACACCTCAAACCTGTGTGTTCATCTTCGGGAATGTAGTCGATGATCTGCTCTCGTAGACCCTTCAAGTGTATAACAAGCAGTTTGGACAGCTCGTCAATGTTGAGATAATCTTCATTGTGTTCATCGAGAGACGCAGGAAATTCGTGCGCCAATTTAAAGTTTTCTATATTGTTCTTCTGAAACCTGGGTGTCCACACAGCCAATTATTTTACAAACGCGTTCACTTTGTCCGGGGAAAACATTACAGTTTTGTCTCTTCCTTGCAAGGTAATATTGAGATAGTAGAGATGTTAACATATGTCCACCAAGTACACAAGCTTCAACAGCCGTTCATTCTTGTCAAACAAACTAGCAATGTCTTTGTTCGCAACTTGAAAATACTATTTAAGCTCAGAGCGCAAAGCGAACACTCTGGAGAACAACTTCCCACATGACAACTACCTTGTTTTTGTTTCCAATAAGAGATAGTTAAATTCTGCTCCCATTTTTTCGCACAAATGTGAAAACTATCGACACTGTAACAGCCGGCTTATTTTTATAAAATTTACAAATTTAACGGTATTATTCAAAACTTCTTTGAGCTCGATTTTCATATCATTTGAAGCTAAAGCCTGATAATATAGAAAGCGATATACCCAGATATCCATAGGCATAATAGCCAACAGCCGTTCCACGAAACCCCTGTTTTTAACAGTAAGTGCTTTCGCGCCATTACTACAGATCGAAATGCACTTTTCCCAACCAATGTTAAACAAAGCAGTGACAGAAATAAACATGTTATACATTTCCTCGCCTGCTGCGTGGTCAAGCAAAGGTTGGCCAAACAATATGTCCTCCTCCACACCCTCGTCACTTTCGCAGCGAACATAACACATGAAAAGCACCAAATGTGACCAATCCTTAGACTCGTCTATTTGAATGGAAATTAATTCACATTTCTGCAATTTTCATTTCAAATTACCCCTGCAGTCTTCAGCCATTTCAGTTATAATCCTTCCGGCAGAATTGTTCGACTATGCTATGCTAGACAGTTTCTTAGCCGCTTTCCGTAAAGCCGCTTGAAACAATGCTAGCAAAGCTTCCTTGCTCATATTATTGCGACTTAACTAAGACATTGAGTTTTTTATGAGCGACCAGAAAAGTTACTTTTCGTTCAAAATAGTCCACTGGCTTGTCTTTAAAACTTGGATAATTAGTTTCCAAGTGGCAAATCATTTTGGGAGGTTTCATACTCTCGGCCAATAACATTTCACAGCACACAACACATTGTGGCTGATTCCCGAACATCGTAAATCCGTTTTTAGCCTACTTTCCTCTAGGAAAGTTAGGCTTATGAGATCGCGCGTCTGTCTGTCTGTATGTCTGTAAGTCTGTATGGATGTATGTATGTCTGTATGTCCCCCTTAATAACTTTTTATGCAGCTCACGGTAAATAATGAAATTATTACAGAATATTATGCCATGACTGGTGAATACGACGCAATTTTCTTATCGGTATACTCGCTATATTAACTTGTGTGTAATAATGATAACTTTTGAGTTCACCAATGGTGAATGATGCGCAGATTTATCGTGCTTTTCTTTTCGTCTCGCATTGTTTTCACGACAAAGCATATATATATATATATATATATATATATATATATATATATATATATATATATATAATATACAAAATTTTGTGTTACCGTAATTTCACGAAAATAATTTTATATTTAAAGCAATTATATATATTTAAGTTTTCCATTTTATTTTTAATTGGTTTTCCAAATTGGTTTGATTAAATTTCCAATTTTCCAATATTTTTTTAATTCGTCTTCCAAATTGCTTATAAGTGCTATCTCAAGTTACAAAAAAATTCGAAGTTAAACAAAATGTATTTACTAGAAATCTCAAAAACTTTTTATGGAGATTGTTGGTTAAACTGTACTGTTTTAATAATTTTATCATGGCCGGAATACGTAGTCGTCGTCTGTATTTGGGTTCATAATTTGTTGTGAATTGTTAACGTTCGTACCAGTGGAATATCACAGAAATTCCTGCATTCGTGTATCGTAATTACAAAATGGAGGAATACTTTTTTTCCCCAATGTATTATCGTAAGTAAAATGTACGCATTAAATACGTCTGTACATGCTGGTAGCGAATTTCTTGCAAAAAAAAATAAAAATTTCAAAGTAAGTAAACTATAATTTTCTTCACGTATGTCTACTTTCCACCATGTGAGAAACATTTTTATTAATGAACTTAGAATCACTACTCATCGTGCGAAATTATTGGTTTTACAGGTTAATGTTTACACTTCACGTTGTGTACCGGCCAAACTATTGCTGATGTATAGTTTACTGTTGATATATGTCTTTAGAGACGTTCGTAGTAGTCCTACATAAAATATATTGTTAGGTTAGGTTTACATAAATTTTACAGTAGTCTACATTAGGTTAGGTAACCTAATCTTTTCAAACCTATTTTTACCTAACATAACCTAAAATCTAACCTCACAATTTTTTTTTACATAGGACTACTATTAACGTCTTTAGAAATATTTTTAATAAGGAGTCCTACGTAAAAAAATTTTTGTTCGGTCAAGTTAGTTTTCAAGTGAAGTACATTAAAGATGATTTATTTCCAAGTGGTGGCATGAAATAAAAAAAGTGGATGGGTTTTATTTTTCTGTTCGATACCACTTTATGGTATCGAATGGTAAAATTAAATTAGTCTGTTCTTTTTTTACTTTACAATACCAGCTGGAAGTATAAAATTTTTCTAACTGTGCACTCCTGAAAACCTAGACATTCGCTTATATTCGCTGTGCAACGAAGTCCTTCAGCTTCTATTTGGCTTGAGGTGAAATATTATAACTTGAGTGTTATGAAGGTCAATGTTATTAATTTGCCGATGGGAAGTTTGTGCTGCTGGTGGCAGTAAGAGGTCAAATTTATGCCAGTACTCGTGGAAAAAACTTTGTCCTTTGAACAGTTTTTGTCGTTTCTCCGTAGACACGTGCCAAATTCTGGTGCATACCCACTAACAGAACGAACCAGTGTGTGTACAGGGTGTGAGGGGAAGGGCAAACAATGTGTGTGAATTTACATAAAATAAAACATAAGCTCCACTGCTCTGCAGCCCTTTCATTCCTAAGTAGCGGCACTGACTTGTGGACTGACGAAACAAGTAAGGTAATAACTTAGGTCTTTGCCAACTCGAACACATATTTTAGCATGTGTAT
This sequence comes from Medauroidea extradentata, assembly GCA_003012365.1. Lineage (NCBI taxonomy): Eukaryota > Metazoa > Arthropoda > Insecta > Phasmatodea > Phasmatidae > Medauroidea > Medauroidea extradentata. Next base: position 8,098 of record PNEQ01071035.1, read on the forward strand.
AGTACGTTCAAGGGGCATTGTTTTCTGAAAAAACAAATTAGTGCTGATTTGTGACCTAATTCTTGGTGTTTCACAGCCCAGGATCCCGATTAAATATCACCACATGCTATTTGCACCGATGCAGCACATAGCAAGTGCAGAGCTAGTAAACTGGGCTGCTATTGTATGTGTGGGTATTTAATTCTATACAGTGCAACCAGACGCAACACACATACAAAAATTTCGCGTTGCACCCATGAAAAGTGATATTAATATGGCCTCCAGCTAACTTTGCATGTTATTACTATTGGTTTTGTGTACGACTAAGTTAATGTTTGAATTCAGCCAAGGAGTGATGCTAGCGTTGCCTGCACGCAGTGCAACATGTGCACACACACAATTACCTTAGTCTACCCGCCATTGTGCTAATAATTAATTACCTTAGTCTATCAGTGATAGCAACAATGCCCAGTTGTGTTCTTATGCAAGAGAGCCTTTTTTGAAGTGTAACTGATAAAGTTATCTCTGTTTGTTTAATTCACCTACCATAATCTTTTCTTTATTGTGCCTTCACACACGCTGTTTCTCGTTAAAATTTTATAATGTAATTTTCTTGAACAGTCATAAACTTAAAACTTAGCCATCACCGTAGGCATTGTAGATTAGTAGTACACAGTGGCGGACTGCCACAAGCTTGTGTTCTTTAGCAATATTTAGAACATGTTATTAATTTCTGCTCAGCATATTATTGAAACTTCTTAAGCGGTTTTCACAACAGAGCGATGTGTCGCTTAGCGACGAGTGTCAGCCAATCAGAACCTTGATGCTAGCGACGGGCGTCAAGAACATTGCGCGAACAGCTGACGTTGGATTTGACACTTATAGCTGTGGATGGATACAAAGAAGAAGAAAAGTTTGTTACGTTTTAACATTCATGCAATGATTTTTCACGTCCGAACAAAATTAAAAGTGCATTTCATTTGTGTACGTAATTGTAATTTATTGTGTAAGATCGTTGAAAAGAAACTAAATTACTTGTCTTAATTTAATTTTTCGGTAGAAAATTAAACTGCTGCTTTATGTTAGATATTTATTTAACTTTCTGTTCGATATTGGCTTATTTAAATTTATGTGACCATAAATAGACTATCATTTCTTTATTTTCCATTGTCTTTCTTCAAAAACCTTTTACAGTTATTTCTCTAAGTAAAGCGTGGCAGCACAAGTTCGTGTCGCCAGCAGCCGGAGATATTTCATCACACTATTATTAACACGTAGTAGGAATTCTTCGTTGGCTGCAAGCATCGAGCGTATCGCAGCACTGCATTATGAAAACAACTTTAAGTAATTTTCTTCTGTTGCGTCCAATTGCTTAGAACAACCGATAAATGACTTGCGACTAGTGTATTGTTCTTGTTTCAATTCTTAAGTTGAATAAATCACTGCAACTTGTAGTGTACCATTTTTTTCTGCTGTGTAACATTTGTGTGAGAGGCATGCTCTTGGTCTGGACAGGGAGTGAATAGATTACACGTGGGACACACGCTGCCTGAAGTTTACAACTTGCAGTCTATATGATATCTGAAATACTGTATTCCACCAACACAGCTGGCCATAATAGGTGACCCTTTCAGGTTACGTAATTAACCAGAGCTACTTGGTGTCAGTACTGAATGGTTCGAGGTTTAAGCTTTATAATTGCCATCATAAATGTTTCCCCACCCCAACATCTGTGCAGTAAACAGATTTTAAATTTCTACACTCATCTATAAAAAATTTTATTATTTTTCTGAGCTTGAAGTAGAATTTAAATAATTTCTTCCCCTACACACAAGTTTTACACCTTGGACATAACCTCAGGGTAGTTGTAGTAGTTAGTGTCAGTTCACAAGAATATCGTTGAATATTGCATATTCCAGTAGGTACTTAATGAGAAACATCTGGTAAAAAGTGAAAAATTCTGCTTAGTTTGTCCGGAAACAATATAGTATACATTTTTAATAATGTGTTCTAGTTAGTGTATCACTAGGACAGCCTAAAGAATAATGATAATTGTATTTTTTTTAACAAATTCCTAAAATAATACCAGTATTTTTTACGTGATAATTTTATGTAGGAACATAAATATTTTTATTACACTAAATGTCTATACAAAGTGATTCCTAAAAGTGATTATTTCTGCAGAAAAGTGATTATTGCAAGTACAACACACTGTTACTAGTACTGTAATCACTCCATGTTCATAAGGGTAAGGGACTTTAAATGTCACGGAAACACTAAAACTGTTGTTAATACTGAGACCAGACCCACATGAAAAAGTCAAGTTTTTTTAGACAAATACTTTTGCATGTATTTTATTTCAATGAAATGGTACAAATCTTTTAAATGATATGTTTTATTTATAAAATGTAATATATTGTCTTATTAAGCTACCTGATAGAAAACTAATGGATGGTCAAGTAAGACATATACCTAAGTAATTTAATTGCAATTTTGACAGTATGCATATTGACTAGTGCATGATAAGCTGTATGAAAATAATACAAATCTATTATATGCAGCCTTCATAGTTAAAAAAAAAAAGAAAACAAAGCATAAGGAATATAATTTTGAGAATTTTACACACGAATTTTGGATAAGCATTTACAATTATTTCCAAAAAAAAATATATATGAATAGGTACAGAGTTTGCAACTGTGAAACGATTACTGTTTTTTGCATATCAGTGAAGCCATAAAGGGACAAAAAATAAAGGATTGAAAACAGTGATTTTAATAAAATAATTTCAACAAGTAATTGAAAAGTCTACATCTTTTGGCATCGCACCACCAACTGTTACACCTCTGTGTATTGTTTCGGTATAGATGCTGTGATAGGACTCTGATAATGCCTAGCAATGATACAGCTGGGAAAATGACTACCATATTCATTAAGTTGACAAATATTATTGGTACTTTGTAGTTTTATTTAATTGACTTCCAAAATACTGTACATTCTATTAGTACTCTTAAACGCCTGCCTGGTGTAATGCTTATTTCTCTACAACGTGGGAAAGGCAAAAGTATTTTGAAAGCAGTGTGAAGGATAAACAGGTACATAATGAAGATAAAACATGTTTTGGCAAGGAAGTGACATTTTTGCTACAACTTATTGACTTATACCTTGGTTAATTAATTCAGAACGTTTTTAAATAATTAAAAAAGAAAAGTTATTTATGTAATCACAAATTTCACATTTTCCCATCATGTTCAGTAAATTTGACTGACATTCTACAACTGTTTCTCTATCTGTAACGTTGTACAGGCTCCAGATTTAGGTAACTGGCACTCGTGGGATCATTGACTCCCAGCTCCTTTTTCAGAAAATTTTATGTTTTATATTCGGTTACTTCCGTTAAACTGTTTGTTATTATGAACTTGCCTATCTAAATTGTGCAGCTGGCCACAATCAGCAGTAAAACAAACTGGAGAGAGTAAAGATGCGGCACGGTGTGCGTGCTCAGGTGGATGAAACAATTTCTCTCGTGGTAAATATCAAGAATCACTACTCATGCCAAAACTAACAAAAAACTGCAGAAATGTACTATTTTTCATTAATTACATTGGATAATAACATAAATTAGTAGTCACAATTGATAAGTATGCCTACAATCTACCAAATTGCTAGTGGGGAGGGCTATGAAGATCAGGGAAATTGTGGTGTAAGAATATGTAAATTAATAATAATAACCCGCTGAACTGTACTATTTACGAGTAATTTCAGTGAAATATAACTGAAATAAATAACCGCCAATAATAAAAACGCCTGCATTTTAAAAAGTCTATAGCAGTAAAGGGATGTTAAAAGTCTGAGAAATAGTGAATGAAAAATATTCGTAGTAGCCTAAGCATATAAATACACAATGACAAAGCTGTTTTAACTAGTTCTAACACGAATTGAACGCGTAGATAACAAATACCGTAGTAAATGCATGCAATTTACCTAATGCACTAGTTGACTGGTATACCACATTAAAAATATTTTTAACTGAAATACATGTGGACAAAATACGATGCATTTTAATTCACGTTGTACGCATAATGTACTGATGTTACACGTCTTCAATACCCATTCTACGCCCCATTTCAACACGTTCTAACGCCAATAGACGTCGCACAAAGATACAAAATAAATAATTATTTAATAAATACTGTATTCATGTTAGGCAGATATTACCGTAACTAAAACATCATAATTATCGTTCACAACCCCTACGATACCAAACGCACATGGTGCACACTAGTTTCACTACAATAACAACAGAAATGCCTGAAACCAAATTTGTTACTTTCTCAACTAGACGGTGGGTACAGAATCATCGCCACGATCAGTAAATGATGCATTTGTCTCCTTTTCTCGAGGTACATTCATGGACATCTCTCCACACACATACACATAACATATTCGCTCCTGTGTCTCAATCAGCAAAATTCAACTAATAATTATCATCCAGTACAGTTCCAAATGAAAATAGGCTATGTAACACTCACTATATACGCCACTAGCACACAGTAAAGCACTTTTACTTGCAAGTATAATTTTTAATGCACACCGTAAAATTCTTCCTGAATACGTACAGCTACCGCCACGAAAACACGTGTTAGAAGCATGGCGGTTTTTCTACTACTGAATTTGCTAGCTAAAGAAAAGTTCCGCAACGTATTAGCGCTAGTTTCACTTGATAACACTAGTACCGCATAAACATTCATCATGGCGATCCGGTAAAACACGGGAGTCGGTCTTAGAATTTCTACGAAAAACTGCAAATTTCAAAGTATGTAAACTACAATTTTCTTTATATATTACTACTTTTCATCACATAGAAACATATTTTATTAATAAACATTACCTGTAAAACGAATAGTTTAGCTGCTACACGATGAGTAGTGATTCTTGATATTTACCGAATCAACATGGATTGTTATAATGCACTCTAAATTGTATTAGAAATGTCCATTTATGAATACCATTAAAATACTGTGAAGTAAATGGTATTATGTGATCTGTTACATTTTACAATTGCAAACCTTTGTATATCCAATTACATGTTACCAACAAACATCAATAATTTTTTATTTCACACATTATGAAAGTTCGTTATTTATTATTATTGCTGTCAGTGCATCGTTGGACATAGTAATGCGACTGACTGGAACTTGACTTTTTTAATAACGTGTCATGTGTTTGCCTGTGTCAAATTAGTGTTTCAAATTCTATTACAACATCCTCACTTTACGTTTTCTTAACTGCAATAATGTGTCTTGAAGAAATTAACAGTCATGCACAGAAACCCACATTATGTAGACTTCAACTCGCAGGTTTTTATGTCTAAGACTACTATTGATTATTGCAATTATTCAACCCTTGTGTATTTACTGAGTGGATATTGTAAATAACACACTGCCTATACAATACACGATCGTTTAAATCTGATGTTACGGCAATACTATATAGGTCTGCTAGTACATAGCCTTTGGGGCACATTCATGGATCCACAACTGCATATGCTGTCTTCAGTTGCTATCACGACATCTTGAGCAGCCTGAACGTGAGCAGCAGCAGCAAGGATGCAAAAATAATGTTCATACAGCTGTGGATAAACAATCATTTATACACGCCAAACGTTATTAGACGTGTTAATTAATGTACAACCCATGTTGACATAGTTTTTCAACATTGTTTGTGTAAAATGAGCTGTTCCTCGTGAGTTAATGCAAAAATGCTACACACCAAGTTGTATATTCCATTGCAACGTACCCACAAGTGTAAATTTGTCGTTACACCCATGGTCATGTAAGACAGTAACTGCATCTCTCAATGGTGACTTGGACACAGTTATGTCACATATGGCCATTGGTTCCAAGCAAACTCATAGTACCAACGATTGAGTGGTACAGATAGGTAGGATGTAGAGTGAACGACTAGAATACATAAAATAATCTATATAATCTGTGAGGCCTACTTACAATTTATGGGACTTTTTGGTCGAGTATATGTATTATTAATGGACGTCTTTTTTTACAGCACTAGGCGGTACAATACTTTGGTTTCGATTAAAAAATAACAACTTATATTTTTTTAAATTTTTACAATGGTAATATCCAGGTCTCTAATAATACAATTTCAAAAATAGTCTCGTTTTGGTTTTTAAATTGTTTTACTATCTGAACACCTCTCGTGCAGGTGTTTATGGATGTTACAATTATTTTCAATCAAAATGTGAGAATTTCTTAAATTCAGTTCTTATTGAGACTTGGATATTATCATATTAAAAACTGTAAAATTTTAAGTTTTCTATTTTTATGAATTTTGCTGCTCCAAGCTCTTGTTTTTCTAAGAATGGTTTTCTATTTTTTACTTGAAACTTCCACCAAATGCTGTATAATTAAATATCCACTTATAAAATATCTACTCGAAATAAAATTCCATTGAGTATTCAAGTAGTTCATTTGTAATCTTGCCTTTCCGTACACCATAAGCATGGTGATGTATTTATTGCTCGACTGTAATCAACAAACATTACAAATGCTGTTGCTTTATATAAGGCAACGAGACGAAGAAGCTGTTAGCAACTTTTTCAGTGTTTTACAACAAATCATTTGTTCATAGCCTTGCCAGTGTTTATAGCAAAACTGCTGTGTCAGTGATAGTATAGTATATTGTAAGAATAATTTACCGGATCAGTTTCACTATACCAAAATATATTTTAGTGAACTAAAATGTTTTCATCCCCCAAAAATGTTTTTTTTTTGACCTGTACAATAATACTCAAGGGACACTTTAAATGTAACCGTCTAATCGTCGCATGTTATCTTATTCAAATTAATATTTCTTTTAGCAGGTAAGAATACATTAAATTTTTTGTAAGAGACAAAACTCATGGAAACCTTACTCAATTCCTCAATAGAGTAGACGTTACTCTAAATCTAGTTTGGAAACCTTTTCAGAGTACAGTTTAGCACTGCCTGGAATCTCTAAATATTCAGCTCGATCCCATCGCTGGATACATTCAGATCTACACTACTTGAGAGCAAGATAGAAAGCCGCCAGCTGATGAAAAAAAGAAATTGGGCATTAAACGTAAACAAACACAGCCTCCTGCATGTATTCACAAGAGAAAATACATAGTAAGGCACTTGAACACATGTTAAATCAGACAAATTCGTAATGTTTATTTTGTTTGACAATAAGTTTAGAGAAGTTCATCAAGTAAAAATGTTACCAGATAAACTTAATTCAGGTCAGGAATACGTAATTATTATTTGATAGGCCTTCAGATCATATACATTTTTAACGTTTAAATTTTGCTTATACCAAACTCTTAATGAAAAAAGTGGCAGTTATGTATCAGAATACTTTCACTTTCCAATTTCTTATTCCTATAGAAATTTTTGCTGGTTAGCTCTTAACATCTTTGTTACTAGTACACGTAACACAATATGTATATTTTACCAGTATAAAAGGATATCCTACACTGTCTTAACTTGTGTAACAATACAAGTCTGCCAGATCGGCAACTGAAATATACAGCTTGTTCAGACTTTGCTGCATTTTTAGAGCCAATGGTTTCTGGTGTAAAGAATTCTGCAACAACTTGTTTCAATGCCTTACGTGCACACCTACAACTCTGGTTCGTGGTTATTGGCAGAATATAATAGGACAGAGGCGTGGCTCATTTGACTGCGCCAACCAGAACAATGTTAGTGCGACACTACACGTTCGTGGATTGCTGGAGAACCCAGAGACGCCGAAAGTTAAATACTTCCAATCACTGAACGGGAAGCAGAGAAACAGATATACACATAAGACACTAAAACAAATTGTTGCAAAATCCTTTTCACCAAAAATCACTGGCTCTACACATTTTTTAAATAGGCAGCCAACGTACAATTCTTCCAGTTTCAGTTCGCTAGAAAAACTGTTATAAATATCCAACATCTGTGTAAATTGGATCATGTGACCGATACTACAGAGTAGATTATATACCTATTTCACTTCCGTAAACGCCTGTAATCATTAAATGAAACTGTCAAATTATCTAATGTTTAATCGTTCAAAGGAATATTTCTTTAGTAACAATTTATTTAATTTTTCTTTGTATGATATTAGTCATAATGGCCACAAATCTCATGTATGTGTGTTTTTACGTTTTCAGATATAAGAAGTCTAATAATTCAACAGTGTACCAATTTTTAAGTTCTCATAATCTTCCCATAGCAGCATTTCAGAGTTAAAATTTGCAAGTTACGGGAACATGCTAATAACAAAAAGAAACTGACCTACGCAAATTAAATAATTTACACTGGAATTGAATAGTATGGGTCATCCTAAAATATTTAAAATTACCGCAATACAATTCCTTTGCAGTTTTAAAAAATTCTAAAAATAAGGATAATTTTTTTATTTATGGCTATTTTTAAAAAATACAAAGGGACTTCGTTGTGTGGTTTTCAATATTTTAGCATATGGCCCGTACTATCTAATTTCAGTGTAAATTATGTCGTTTGAATAAGTCAGTTGGTTTCTGTTGTTAGAATGTTCCTATAACTTGAAAATTTTGACTTTGACATGCCACTATGGGAAGAATATAAGACCTAAAAAAAGTTTCACAGGTGGAAAATGTGGTTACAAATAACGTCTATTGAATGAACACTATGTCGTGCAAATATAACATTCTGCATTTTTGCCACGTAAACGCCCTTAAAAGTACTGTATATTGTTTGGTTCTTAAGAAAGTTAATACAAGTACTTTGAGTGTAAAGTCAGTTGTAATACTCCTTTAACATACACCATGTTTCACCACTGAGTGGACTTGAGAATCAATTTTCAGAAGTTTCTACAAAATACACTTATACCCCCTTCAAACCACTTAATTCATACATCACAAATTCCATCAGCCTCGAAGATATTGGTTGTGAGAATTGCACGTTGCATTGCCTTACACAAAATTCTAACCCAGAATCTCTGTACCATAGACCTGAGCTACAAATAACTGTCTCATGTAACATTGCAATTGTTTATTAAAAATATGTAAAACTAACACAATATTCATTCCCTAGGCATATAGCTGTTGCGCAACAATACATATTGGTAAAATTGCAAACTGCAATTACGTTTAAAATGTCACAATTACCATGCTTTCTTTTCGAAGCATCTGCCTACAATGTTTTACCTACAAAATAGTTTATATTGTAGTCATATATTTATTTAATTCAGTGACTTAACAAACCTATCCTCAATGTACGCTATTTATATTATCATAATAATTGAAGCTTAAAGTTAATCCCAATTCAATATCTCAACAGGTTAGATAAATATAATGAGAAATAATGAAATAACTTTTTACCACGTTAAGGGTTGAATATAAAAAACTTATAATCATATGTTCAACATTTGAATAAAAATACAACTGAAGTGGAACAATCCAATGAAAAAACATTTTACCCCTTTTCATAACCTTAATTATCAAATTTCAAATAGTTCTGAAACTAAGTAAACTTATGTATTTTTATAAGCTTGCAACTTAATGAAAAATTACGACGATAACCAGACTGGTTCTAGTTATATAGCTTAGGGCCGGTTTCACCAACCAAGTTTAAGCGATTTAAACTCGATTAACCAGCTTTTGCCTTATTACACTTGTCTTGGGTTTCACCAAGCAGTTAAAATCTATTTTCTCATCTTAAGCGAGATTAAATTTTAACTACTCGATTATGGCCAGGTAACTTAGCTAATCTCGCTTAAGATTAAAATGAAATGCCACGATCACTGTATAATTTGGTGTTTGAAGACAATACAAACGATGAAGACTTTATTCCTATGTATCGGCCTTGCCGGATTCTAGAAAGAAATAATTATTTTGACGAATAGGATGATATAGACTTCCGAATACATTTCAACTTGTCAAAACAATCTGTCCATTTACTTTTATGATATATATGAAGTTATGTATCACGTCTGGTATTTCCAAGATAACAAAAAATATACAGAGGAGAAAATAATTCAACTATTCTGTGTTGCCTTTACAAGAGTAAATTAATGTAAATAATATTTTCTGGACCACCTTCCCTTGGTCTTTCTTTCTGGCTTTGCTCCAAAGTCGCCCAGGGGTACCTAGCCCCCCTAGATAGTATGACGCATACACTTCCCCGTCCTCACGAACGTTGTACCAAAGATTCAAGATGAAATAATTTCTGCATAAATAATAAACAAACATGCATTCAGCTATCTTCAACAAGTGTTTGGTATTTCTGACACAATTAAGGCAGTTCAGGTCACACAACCCATGTGCAGCCAAGTTTAGCTAATCTCTGGTAACTTAAACTCGCTGTGTTGTTGTTGGAACGCACCTCTAACTTAAACTGAGGTTTAACTCGAGTTTTGTTATTCTCGCTTTGTAGCAAAGTTAAACTTTGTTGGTGAAACTGGCCCATGGTTCAAGGAATACATATTTCACTGTTTCACTTCCTTAAGAGTCACATTGTGGAAAATTTTTCTTATTGCTTACCTATGCCACTAGGGAAACCCACCCTCCACATTTCTCATTCTAGGTCCAGCGGGTTGGACTGTAACATGGTGTGTCTGTCAGTTATCCAGTGAACTATTAATACACAGAGATATAGAATAAATTGTGTAACCTTTTTAATCTTATTTCTCTCTATGGTTGTTTGTCAATGTACTTGTTTAGGAGATAATAGCAATGTGACCATCTTGCAGATTTATTGTAGTTATGAAACTATTCAAAGTGAAAACATTTTGGCCAGCACGTAATATATGTATCTAGGTCTTTAGCGATGGTGAGAGGTGACAAAATGTATGGAGCAGCACCGTAATGAAGGGGCAGGAGAAATGGGATATCCCTAAGAAAACCGCCGACCATCGGCATCATCCGGCACGATTCCCACTTTTGAAAGTCCGGGGACCGATTCCCGCTGGGAATCAAACTCGGATCGCGTTGGTCAAAGGTTAGTACTCTTAACTAATGTACTACGCCAAATATGGCCCCTGAAACAGTTCATTGTTATAAGGGCATATAATTTCTCTACATAACAGCCAAAAACTACATACTGCAGTTGGTTTCTTTGGTGAATAAAGTACATTAATTCCTAAAGAAGAAAATGCATATGAGTCAGGGAATGTTCTATCAACGATGTACAGCTACGAAGATAATTCACTTTTATTGTTAACACAGATACCAAAGATTAATCTCAAACAGTTGAAGTATGAATTCTGGTTCATTGTTTCAGTATGTAAATGTATGACATAAACCAACGTTTGGCAAAACAATATAGTAAGTGCTTTAACAATATCACTCAATTTACTACACAATGCTTCTTCCCTGTTCTGAAGTATTTTTCACGGAAAACTGAAATTGAAATCTGCATAGCACAGTAGGAGTGAAAATCATATTTTTGGTATCAATATAACACAATTATATGTATTACTGTTTAATTGGGTGTAGGCTACACTAACTATATACCATTTACAAAAACGAATTTCACTACTGCAGTGCTGATAAGAAATCACATAAAGAAGTGGCATCACTTTTTACATTGTTTCATCAAGCAGATTATGTACTGAGAGTCTTTAATAAATCACTGCATATTTTATATCCCATGATGAAACTGGCAATTACACAATATGTCAATTAATATATAAAAACTTAACAACCATTACACACGTTACCTACAATGTTAGCAATTTGTCGAGCATACAGTCTGCTTCCATTTGAAAATAGAAAACCAAGAGTGATACTAGTGGGAATATGTATCGGCTAAATTATTTGTTGTCGCCTAAATATAGCTTCCGTGTCCAGTATTATACGTTGTTGTAGTTTGTAAAATTTGGTTTATGTCATTATCAGAGACGTGCAAAATTCGCATTATCATATGGTAGCAGACTAAACTTCACTTTCCTATACATAACAGAACATAATCTGCGATTCAATTGGCCACGAACTTTATGTGTTGTCATTTACGTGTGTTACGTCTTGACAGAGATTGGTCTCTCTACCGTGTAAGCATTCTACGCGGCAAGTCACGACAATATCGGCCAGCGGGAGACGTCGAACAAGCCTATAGTAACTTTAAGTCTAGTCAGCTGTCAGAAAATAACGTGAATTTTGCGTGCCGCTAGTCATTATTCATTTTCATGCATAGCCTAACAATGATGAAATAACGGAATAGTATGATACAGGTTGCCATGACACCTCAAACAAAAATGTAAAAATAAATAATTAAAAAAAAATAAAAAAAAATCTATTGTTATATTTTTGCACTTTTTCATTTCATTATGTAATAAGGTGAATTTTACTACAGATGGATCATGTAAACTCAGAAAAACAACTACAGTAAAATTTTCTTTTTTTTCCTCAAGGAGAACAATTGCACAGTAATAGCAGTGTCCGTGTTGATACAGAACTACAAATCTAATACCTTGCGTTGAACTTCCAATACATGTTACTTTACTAAATAATTACATATATATATATTACAACATACAATCTACATATAATCACATATCGGTATGTGCGTACCTTTTCGCATAGGCTTGCACACAGCAGGTACAAGGGGTGAAGCTGCACTCCCAATTGCATTACGATGCTGTTTTACTGTGTGAGTTTTCATATCCCAGTTTGTGGAAAATGTATTTGAAATATCGATACATTTCTGAAGATTAAATGTTAAAACGTAACAAACATACTAAAGGATAATTCTACTCATTGCAGTGCTCACAAAAGCTTATTTAGTAAAGTAGATGATTAATTAATTGTTTCTGTAAGGTTAAATAGATCTTTCTAATTTCTAGATCCCAAAATTTTTTTGCAATACATTTTGTGATTCATAACGATTCAAATGTGTATTGTAGGTATTTCAAGACCAGATGTAATTTCTTCATAAATACATGTACAAACATAAGCTTTGAAAGGTTGCCCTATGATTTTTGTTTAAATATGCTCAAAGGTTTACACTTTTAAGGCATAATTTATCTTCAAATTATTAGAGTTTTTTACAATGGTATATTATGTGCTTTGTTACGAAAGAATAGTTCTTAAATACCGTTTTTTTGCATCTTACAAGCCACAATTTTACCTTGCGTTTTTGCCTTGGCGTATGTTTATATATAGGCTCTACTTTCCAAGGCATGCAACCCCTCCCACCTCCTGCCCTCATTACCTAAACCTGTGCACCCCTACACCTATACTCCTACAAACATCTATTAATACACACAGAAGTTTCTCAATTATAATTTGTTAAATGTTCTAGCAGTTTTCACGGAGTATTTATATTTAATTTTTAAAAAAGGAACTTAAGAACACGCAATCAGGATTTTTGTAAATTCTCTGGGTCATCCACCGGTGCACACTGGATGTTATATATTACTATTTTACTCTCATCGTGTTCCGTTGGTGTATCCACAATTTAACGAGCCTGAAATGTCACTGAATCTGGTGGATATTCCCCAGAACATCACTCAGTGAAGTGTACATCACAATCTCACATAAAATGTTTGAAGTAACATGTGAATAATTGTGAAATGTGAGGTCAAATAAAGCAAATTTGCCAATTTATTTTTTTTTTGCATTGGAGATTGTGTTTTAAAATATTTCATTATTAAAAATATTTAATTTATAGATTTCTATTATAAACTATAATTACTATTATTAAAACTACTAAACTGTTGAATTTCGAGTATATCTTCGTATAAAAATAAATAACGTAAGAAAACTCATCCTATTTCATTCGTTGCGAAAACATTTCAAACAATATTTGGCCTGACGTTCAGCAATGGCCTCAACTGGCGTGCACTTGTGTTTCAACCATTGATGCACTCAACGTCGAATTTTCTGTAATTTATTATTGCTAACCAACCCCCGTGCTCAGCTGCATTAGCTACATTTTTATTGTTATGCGTATTTATGCAAGGGAGCGTAGCAAACCAATGGTTAAGTGTAAATGAGAGACAAATATTGGACGTGACCAACTTGTTGGATTGAAGTTATGAAAGTTAAAGAATAATTTACTACAGCGTTATACTTACTAAGCTGAAACAACTTTTCATAATTTCATACCTGTTTTGAACACTTCATAGGGCCACATGATCGCTCATTTACGAGTATTTTGTAGGTTATGTGTACGTAAGTCTATGTGACAGTAATCACTTACAAGGAAATCATAGTCCAGTATTTAATTTATACCTATTTTATTTTTAATTTATTTACTTATAAATTTGCTCCTGGGTAGAATTGTTTGTAAGAACCTACATTGTAAAATATTAGTTGTTACATGTTTGTATGTTAGCTCATATGTGTCATTCATTTTAAAAAATGCTATAAACACAGCACAATAGATCAGTTTCAATGCTGGGACATGTGGCCACAGAGTGGGGATCAATGCATTGAAATTAAAGGTGCAGGATGGAGAGAAGGAATGTAGTTGTAGGCCATCAGTAATAAATGAAATGTGATGGAGTGCATCAAAAGACAAGCGGAGGGTCGAAAGACAGGTCAGGATATACATATAAGAATGTAGGGAAGGGTGACATTGTCACCTAATTAAGGGAAATTGTAGAGGGAGAGGAAACATCAGTGACAATATTTGAAGGGTGTGGAGGATAGAGGAGCTCTATGTTTATGAGTAAGAGGAATGTTTTGCAGTACTTGTAAATACATTATTTTGGCAAGAGGGTTGGGGGTAGTCTCAAGAAGTCAAGTGTTGGCAGGGAGTTCTTAGAGGGGCAGAAAGGAGTGATATTGCCACAAGGCGAAGCACAATTGCGAGGGATTTTATTATTATTGTTATATAAAGCGGGATCAGCCTATCTTTGATAACACTTTTCGTGTTTAGTTATTATATAATTTGCTGTTCATGGCAAGAAATACAGTTTTGCAGTTTGACTTCAAACTAATTTAAATGCATGAAATTTCAAGCAACTGTTAAGCAATTCCCTTTGAGATAGCCTTGTACAAAACACAACTGTAATATCACATATTTGCTCGCTTGCAAATTTTTTATTAGGTCTAAAATAGTAGACTCAAAACTGTAGGACTTAAGTTTTATTGCCTCGGCTAGCAAATTATGGCGTACATATTTCCACTGATTTGCTATGTTCATAACAATATAAAAGCTTTAATAAGTATGCAAAAATATTTTATTTTTATAATTTTTGTACTTTATTAGAAATCATAAACTTGACATTATGCAAGTAATCATTTCCTGCTGGGTTTCATTTTTTGCTGCATCGATGACTAAATATTTTCATAATATAGAAATCTTTAATTAATATAGCCCTGCACGAATGTCAATGAGCATTTAATCTCCAACAAATATTTAAAAAAAAGGTCTGCTATGTTCGCGTTTAAATACATAATCAGCTGATACCACATGCACCATAGATGAAAGCAGACATTCGAGAGTACACGCAAACATGCGTGTTTTCATAACATAGCTGGAAATTTTAAAATAATGCATCCAAATGCTCTATTTCCGGTATAAGAAAACGTAATCGTTCAAGGAAAGCGAAACGCGGAGGCTAAAGGAAAGCAAATTGCTTCATAAATAAATTTACGCCTGGGGTACATTATAAGCCCTTAGTACTAGCCACAAAAAATTTTTTTTTGATTGGTATAACAACCTCCGCCATCTTGGATTTATATTCTGTTATTTAATTTTTCTGCATACAATATGACGTTAACTGTATTCTTTATAAGATGTGTTAAATTTTGTGCCTTGAGTTAAAGAAATAGTTCCTTAAAATAATGTTTTTTATCGCTCAGGCTAAATTATTAAAACAATTTTTAACATTATGTCGTATAATTAAGTAAATTTTGATAGTTACTTGGGAATCTTATTTTGGTATTCGATTATAGATACAAGCAACTGTGACATCATGTCAGGCTAGTGTTGGTTCATCTCTCTGCGATCTTACTTGTATGAACTCACAAAATTAACTAAACATAAGTACCGTAAAACAGGATGATTAGAAAAACTGGGGTGAATAGAAACGAAATTAGAAATACCTTCACTTACCTACACCTGTTGCTTTAAAGTAATATCATTACAATAAAACTACTGCTTGTAGGTAAATTGTTTTAACTTGCCTACTTAAATATCAAAATTTTTAAAACAACATCTAAACCGAAAATTTTCCTTTGAAATTGCTTTCTATTCACCCCAATGTTTCAAATCACCCTGCTTTACTGTATGACCAACAATTAGAATTATTGAAATATAATCTGAGTTATTTGGTTAGTAGATGGCAGTGATGATAAGTAGCGAAAATCCATGTTGGTATATTTTATATCATTCAGTAAAAATTCATATAAATTTCTCATAGAAAATACTGCTGTTCAACAAATTTCAAGTTTAATCACCAGAGATGTTCTTAACATTATCTAAGAAAGTAAATAATTCTACGCAAAATTTAAATGTTGCAGTATGTTTACTAATTTTTGAGTTTTTCATCATATTGCTTTCGTTGGCATTCTTTTCTGTGTGTTCTAAAACCCTAGGATAACTCCTCCCCCTACAGCCCTTGAGCAAACATTTCTGTTATCAAAATATACAGTAAAGGAAAGTAGGCTGATTAGTTCTGTATAGATCTACTTGTTAATATAAGATTCATTGCACTGTCTCAATTTAGTCGGGGCACGGTGGCCGAACGGTCAGACCATTCGCCTCCCACCAAGACGGTTCGATTCCCGGCGGAGTCGGTCCCTGGATTTCGCATGTGGGAATCGTGCTGGACGATGCCGCTGGCCGGCGGGTTTTCTCGGGGATCTTCCGTTTCCCCGCCCATCATTCTGGCGCCGCTCCATACTCACATCATGTCACTCTCACCAGCGCTAAAGACCTCGATGTTAAGCGCTGACCAAAATATCTCACTTTCTCAATTTAGCCTTCTTTGGCTCATCTTAATTGTGAGTAGCCGAAGGTTTCGTACGCTCAACGAATTTATACATAATTAGGTCAAATCCAAACAAAACAGGAGCGAACAAAATACTTGACGCACTTCAAATGACCCCACTCGAGCCATTGCTGTCCTGCTCCCGTGATTTGTTTACCCCTTCTTTCCATGCTTGCTGCAAAACTCAGCGACCTGTTCCGACCTGCAGACTTAATTGCTCATATCTCATGAACGGAGACACGACGTGGCGAAAAACGGTTTGAACATCATTTTACTGGATAATGCAGCGTAAAAGCTGCAAGAAAGCTTTGAGAATGCAGCAACGGATTTTTTTGTTGTTTAATGAAGGGAAAAGGGGGAACAAGCGAGTGCGTAAATATTATTGGTTGAAATGGAGGACGTCGCGGTTAAATATCGTACACAAAGAGGGGTTGCGGTTTAATGTCATACCGAAAAGTAGGTCGCAAGACAAATCTTTGGGAACCACTGCCTTAAGCGATGTTACTATGAGATTGCTTGGAAAAAGTAGCCATGTGTGACGCCATCCTAATAGTGTCCATGTCAGTATTGAGAGTTGCAGTCAGGGTCCAATATGACTATGGTTTAATGGCAGATTTACACCTGCGCTTGTTGCAGTGTAATAGTTGGCTTGGTTAGTAGAATTTGCGCACTTAATCACAAAAGGAAGAGATGATTTTGCGCAAACAATGTTGATAAACAATATACGAATATGGGTTGAACTTTTTCTGTACATAATTTTACATGTCTAAAACCCCTAGAATCGATAAAAATTACTATTCACAGCATTATGAACTTTATATTTGCGTCATTGCTGCTCCTGCTCACGTTCAGGCTGCTTAAGATATCGTAATGGCAACTGAAGACAGCATATGCAGTTGTTGTCCATCTGTGAAGGTGCACCAAAAGCCATGTTCTAGCAGGCCTATACAGTATCTTGGTAGCATCAGTTTTGAACGATTTTGTAAACATTATACAGGATGGTAAAGTGAGTAGTCAAAAGCATTTTTTAACTTCTATTTTCAGCAAACTTTGTTTCTGCGGCATGTAAATATTGTCACCTACGTTTATTTACATAGGCTTGTACAATTTTCAAGCTGATAAATATTATTTCCAATATTTACTTATTAAGTGCATGGGGGTTGAATAATTGCAATTGCCATAACCCTAACAGCACATGTGGTGCCAGAAACGTTGCTACAACGTTACAATATGCTATGTTGGTTAAAACAGTCCATCGACTTGTTGTTGTGCCATTAATGTTACGTTGACAACATTGCAGTTGGGACCTCGCAGCACATTTCCTGCACGTGCCAGAAACGTTACACGGGCAACGTTACAAATTAGACCTCGCAGCATGTTGCCTGCATGTGCATGAAACATTACATTGGCAATGTTGCAGATGGGACCTCGCAGTAAATTTTTCTGCACGTGAAAGAAACAGTACACGGGCAATGTTATTGATTGTATCTCGCAACACATTTCCTGCGTGTGCCAGAAACGTTACATGGGCAACATTGCAAATGGGACCTCGCAGTACACTGCCTGTACGTGCCAGAAATGTTACTTTTGTAACTTTCCCCAATATCTATGTTAGTTTCATTTCTGACCAACAGGTTCCATACGTGAATAATGGCAATTGTTTTATGTTCACGTGTACAAATAATTAAAAAATTCTGTGTTTTACATGAACTTTTATGGTACCCCATTAACTGTATTGAAAAAATCTTAAAATTGTGAAGTAACATTTAACATTGTAAAACTATTTGGTATTCACTAAATAATGACAGGGATGGTAAGCATTTTATTTTATTTGAGTACCAGAAATAATGTATTTCTTATCCGTGACTGTGCATCCAAATGCTCAATATTAATTCAAAAAATTGTATTTTTTTTTGTAATCACTTTTCGTCATCGTCCTGATATTGACGACAATGTAAATTTAAACTTTGCGCAAAGGTGTATGGAATATAAAAAAATTGATCAACAAGTTTTGAAATAAGGCTGTTCGTGTTATAACAATGCACTAGTCATATACTTTACAAGTGCTGGCAACTTGCTGGTGACATGCAGGCAACGTGCTAGCGATGTGCAGACAATGTGCTGTTGTGACGTGCAGGAAACGTTCTAATATTGCCTACCTGAGAGATTGACACGTTTCCTGCACCTGTTCTGAACATACACGTGACATCCAGGCTCGTTGTGGCAACATTACAACGTAACAGTGTGTTGTGCAGGCAACATTGCTATACTGTTAGGAATCGACAGTAGTTTTAAACACGATAACCCGATAGTAAACGTCAACATTATATGGGATTTTGTGCTTCGACTCTCTCACATTATTGCAGTTATGAACACGTAGTGGGCGCATGTTACATCAGAATCTGAAACACAAATTCGACACTTACAATCACACAAGTTAGTCAAAAAATATCAAGTACCATTTAGTTGCACTGCCATGTCCGACAATGAACACATATTTATTATAATAAAAAAGAATGAATTTTCTTAATGTGCGAAACCAAAAAAAAATATTTTATGATCTTGGTAACATGTAATTCGAAATACAAAGGTTGGCAACCGTAAAATATAACAATTCGCAGAATACCAATAGCTTCACAGTATTTGGAAATAGTATTCATAAATGGTCATTTATAATAATTTTGAGTCAGATTTAACATTCCATGTTGATTTCACAGTGGACTAACATGTGAACGAATTGCGCTTCCTCCTAACGATGGAAACACAGGTGACCATCACTCTGCGGAATTTCGAACTACAGCTCTGTAACGCAGAATGTGGCGAGAAGCGCATAGACAAACCGAACCTAACCTAATACTACAAATAGCAGTAAATGAGAAATAAAAGCTATATATTATCTCGTTCACCTGAGCGTGTGTGTCGTGCAAGAAGAGCTGCATCGTTACTCTTTCGAGTTTGTATTCATTGCTGATTGTGGCCAGCTGCACAACTTTAATCGACCAGTTCAAACTAATAGAACATAAAAAATTAAATTTTTGTTGAGGGGGGAGCAGTTAAGATTATGTTGCCGAGGGTGCAACTTACTTAAATCCGGAGACTGTACAGCGCAACATATTGAGATGCAGTTGCAGAATATTAGATACATTTGCAGAACATGATTACAATTTTGTGAATTTTGAGGTAATATAAACAACTTTGCGAATTAAGGGAGCGGTCTATCGCAATTTTCATCTTCATTATTTTATATTTTATGTGTTGCAGATATTATTTTCTTATTTCAGATACAAAATTTGACTAAAAATGGCCCTTATGTAATTTTTTTCTCTCATAGTTTTCGCGTAATAGCTTGTAAAAATCATATTTTGCATATTTCCGTTTTAACGACTACACTAAAACCAACTGATATACCAAACTCAAAAAAATCGTAGTGGATAAAGACATTGCAGGCTACAATGTCATGTTCATAAAATACATAAATGGTTATGGAAGGTAAATTAATCATACAGAGCTAGTTTAATCAGTTAACAAACTTAGATGAAGGCTCTCTTACGTAAGAACGCAACTGGGCACTGTTGCAGTCCCTGAAACACTAAGAAAATGGTGTGTGCGCAGACTGCACTGCGTGCAGGCAGCGCTAGCATTCCTCTGTGGCTGAATTCAAAATTTCACTTGAGCGTAAACAAAATCAATGGTATTAGCATTCAAAGTTTGCCTGGGCCGTGAAACACTAAGAATAAGGTTACAAATTAAAAGTTAATTCACTTTCAGAAAACAACATCCCACACAATGCTAGCATATGCCAACCTGTGCGAATGTTTTTTTTTAATTAAATTGCATGCATGTATCCTGTAAAGTAAACATAATAGGCATCCTACCTCCCACGTACAAATCCTAATCACAATATGCTAAAATGCGTGATCGAGTTAGCCGTTGTAACATAACCTTGCTCTCTCCACTTTTACTCTCTTTAATATCTCCAAATAAAAACTTTAACTTGGGCAGATATAGCTTACCAATTATTTTACTAGTGTATGAGCCCTGGGTTGTACGACTTGGTAAAATAAAATTAATTGAAACAATTATGATAAACTAGGGGAAAACAAGTGGTGTGAAAAGAACCAAATTTATTACATATAACCTTAAAAGAATATTAGTATGGCTCGTAAAGAAACATAAATTGGATCATCAAAAAGATTCCGTAACGCACTATTGTAAAAAAAAATAATAATCAGTGACGTTGCAATTATGAGAGACTTTAACTTAAGAAATGGAAAACAAATTTGAGTACTAATTAAATATTTGCTTTCCTAGACTCTTACTAGATTGTGAATTTGTATTAGAATAAAATTGAAAATTAAATGTTGGATGTTAGTTCAGTGTGATAAGTCAAAGAAAAATATAAACTTATTATTTTCTCCACAATATTAACTAAAATGGGAGGGTAACGTTTCCTTCAAACTTCTTTACTTTGTGGCAATATAATTTAGAGTAATTCTTCTGTTCGTTTTTAAGAAATACTGCAAAAATTGTGAGGATTCAGCTTGAGACATCTTATCCAGAGTATTCGTGGGGTTAAAATTTTGCACTACTTTAAAAAATTAATATCCTCAAAATTTAAATTTAAGCAGAGTTGTCCACAATTTCTGAAACTATTTCATGGTTTGGAATTTTTTTCTTGTCGTTACGGGAGGGCTGGGACTGCTTACCGTTGAAGTCTCCATCGTGAAGAAAAAAATTTCGAAAACTCTCTTGAGTTTCGAAATTATAAAAGAATATTGGTATCAAGGGAAACGTAGTACTCCACGTCGTACAATTCTTCTCCCAGTTGGCCAGTAAGAGGTAATGCCAGGCTAGGGTTCGCCCAACATATTTCCTTGAAGACGGAAACGAGAAGGCCTGGATATCTTCTACTCTTCAGTGGTAGAAAAAATTTCCCCGCTGCTTTCCAACAGGAACAAATGCAGCACCAGGTCTCGTAGATTCTCTTCAAAAGGAATTATAAGGCAAAAAAATCGTCTCGGGCATAATCTTACTCGAGAAAGTCTTCGTAGCCGGACCTCTACGTAGATTTTTTCTTCCATTTTCTTCCCTTCGACGTTCTATATTAAAAAATTTTCTTTCTTGTTGATTACAAAGAGAAGGCAAAAATTCTGCTTCAAAAAACGCAGTGAACATGGAAGTTATTCTTTCTACTAGCAAAAATCGATTAATGTGTGGTCTGCAAATGATCAGATTTTTAAATTAAATTACGTTTTTTTCCTAGTAAGAGCCTTTACAAAATTGTATGATTATTAAAACATTTCCTGAAAATATACCATACATTTAACAAACATAAAAATTTAAATTAACACTAGTCACAGATAAATATTACTACCATAGCACAATACTTATTTAAATATTTACATTACCCGAATATCAAAGACATAATAAAATTCTAAGCAATATCTGTGCATAGACATTATGTGTATGTTACACCGTGACATATTACCTGACCTGTTTCGTCAGTCCACAAGCCAGTGCGGCTGCTTCGGAATAAAAGGCTTGCAGAGCGGTACCGTTTATGTTATATTTTAAGTACATCCGCCCATAAATTCCCCTTTCCCTCACACACCGATTTACCCATACCGGTTCGTTTTGTTTGTGGGCATGCGTGTCAGGATTTGCCAATGGTCTAAGGAGATACAGCGAAAACAGTTTGAAGAAAAAATTTTTGCCATAAGCACTACCATAAATTTGACCTAACACTGCCACCGGCAGCACAAAGTGTCCAATGGCAAATTAAAAGCATTGACTTTCGTAACATGTAAGTTGTGATATCTAAGTAACATTGAACTAAATAGAAGATAAAGTAATGTCTGTAAGTTAAAGGACTTGGTTATACAGTGAAACTAAATGAATGCTAGGGTTTTCAGGTGTGCATAGTTAGAAAAAATTGTAATATTTCCAGGTGGTAACACAAAGTGCAAAAACAATCAACTCATTTCATTTTACTATTCGATACCAAAAATCGGTATCAAATAGAAAAATAAAACACACTCGCACTTTATTTCTTGAAACAAATTTGAAATACAGTAATACTTTTCAAGTGTTCTTAATATTTTTTTGCGTAAGACACTTATGGAAAATGTTACTAGACACATTACAAGTTCTACGTAAAAAATTTTAGGTCATGTTAGATTAGGTTAGATTAGGTTTGGTAAGGTCAGGTTACCTAATCTAACAATTTTTTACGTAAGAATACTTCTAACGTCTCTAGAAAAATGTTTTCATTAATAAACTATTTCTACAAAATATATAGTTTGGCACGTAAACGATGCGATTAAACACCAAATAGCCTACATCAGGCCTAATCGGAAACCAAAAAACGTCAATACATTTTTTTTTTGTAATTTCAAGTACTTCACTTAATTAGTTTAAAAATCCTGGTGTTTCTGTAACTTGAGATAGAACTAATAAACTATTTGGGAGACGAATTTAAAAATGATGAACACAATAATAGCTTGAAATAAAATTATTATTGTAAAAATACGATGAACTACCACCACGAAATAATTGATATGTATTAAAATTTAAGTCAGTAACGAGAACGAAAAAAAAAATAATATAAAAGTATGACGAATTTGCGTTATCATCCATTGTGGAGGTACTCAAGATTCATCATTATTATATAAAAGTTAATATGTCAAGTATACCGTTAAAATTTTAGCGTTGTGTTCATCGATCAGGGTTTAATATTCTTTAATAATTTCAATCCTTGCTGTGTACTGAATACAATAAGTTATTATGGAGGGATGTACATATATACACATTGACATAGATACATACAGACTGATAGATGTTCGATCTCATAAGCCTATCTTTTCTATAGGAATGTGGGCTAAGAAATTAAAATTGAATTATTTAATATATTGACTGAAACCGAGCCTTAAGAAATTCTAGTTATAAATGTTCAGAGCAGACATTTTTGTTAATTTGGTATAGTACTAATAGTTTTTAAAAAAATGTGTAAATATTAATTCTTAGAACTAATATACATGATTTCATATGGTCGAAATTATTTTTGCAAGTTACGTAAAGTGTTTAGGTAAAATTTGTAATATACTCGCAAATGTCATATAAACTCTTAATTTAATGTACTTTTAATGCTCGCATTATTTCATTCTGGCTGCTCTTAAAACAATCACTTGAAATTATTATATGGCCACATAAGGTAACTAACAAATTGAATTTTACATACACATATTTACACACATTCACACACACACAAATATATATACCGACGTACTTACATACTAAGTGGTTATTATTCAATATATTTTTTGGGAAAAAGTTAGTACCAAAGTTTTCGAGAAGAAATCGAAATGCACACTCAGATATCTGGCATTTGAGTTACTTGCTAAAATCTGTCCTATTGCAGTCTGATTTTTGGAGCGGTACATGTCCGTTAAGGTATGAACACTGCATTGCAACTTACTTAAATAAATACGATAGTCAAATGCATACAGAAAATGTATCTATATTTAAACGGCATCTCTTTACAACCCATTGGGCACAACAATGAAGAGAACGGACAAAATGTGTACTTTTATTACTCTGTCCATGTATTTGTGGCCTGCAATAACTTGTCATCGTACAGCATACGGAACACACCATCTATATATAATTTCAAGTGACGAGTTATCATCTGAATATTGCCACTCGCACGTCCAAGATTCTGTATAAGTGCTAGTTTAACAGTGGCCGACCAATAGAAAGGCAGGTAAAATGAACCGTAGACCGTGCTCAGTTCCCGGCCACAATCCAGCGAAGGAAAAGTTATTTTAGCCATTGAAAATTATGTCCAGAGATATTCGAAGCTAATTTCGTCTCTGTAAAGGCAGAAATGGATTTCCCAGAAATAAATTCAGAAGCTCAGACAGCAAACACGGTCAGCGACGGATTCAAGAGGAAGGGGTGCCATGGCCACTTCCTAAACTGCTCCAAAAATATACAATCAAGTAAATACCAAGTAAAATATTCAAAATAATACTTTATTTTTTATTAGATTTTTATAAAACACAACGCAACATTAATAGCACAATCATGTGTTGCAACAATATGTGAACAGAAGCTTAAAAATGTACCTCATTTATTATATTTCAGCGCAATAGTTTTCTCTTTAAAGCATTACTAAATCCTAAACATATATGCATTTTTTAAATGTTATTTTGTATTTTTTTTGTTTGGAAACTCTTTAAATATCACAATTTAGCATCTTAAAATCTAGATTTTTTCAGGGGAGGACTCCTGTACCCCCGGTTCTCGCTTGGGGAGTGGGTATATCTACGTTTTAAGCCATAACACCCACCAGGATCCACCCCTGAACATGATCAGCTTCGAAAAAAATAACTACACTATGAAGTGATCACGTGTGGTGACCAGATTAACAGAGATTATATGACGGAAGGTTAGTCTGTTGGACGCCTAGAAGCTATAACCTAAAATTTTTCTCCTGCTTCTGTTGGGGGTCCTAAATATTGCTTTGATAATCCCTTCTTCATATTCACATCAGTGTCCATCATCTAAGGTCTGATAAATTTAAAGGCTAAGATACTGTAAAAGTTGCTGCAGGTTGATTATCTTGCGGCATCTGACATTATCAGGCGAGTTCTCAATTATTTACCGTAGTTTCTGACAAACGATTTGGAGAATGTTAGCATTTGAAACATTCATGGACATTGAGTTTAGCTAAAAGTACTTTGTATTGTGTTTTGATATACGTAACTGGTTAGTAACAATCTAAGTTTTCAGTTAAAACACAAAGATTTTCCCACATGTTATAATATTTTCCCTCAGTACACCAATGGCACCATACCACTCCTCATAAGCTGGCTGACCTTACACGTGTCTTTTCTGACAGTACAGATATCGTAATAGGAACATATACAGGATGCTCACAAAGATCACCGACAAACTCCGGCAGGCGATTCCTTATGAAAAATATAGCGGAAAATATGTAAGACAATCTGTACGTAACCGTAATTATAAAGGAGTAATTGGCCTTTAAAAAAGCAAATTTTAAAACTGATTTCCCCACAAACCGAACACTAATCGACGTAAACTGACAACTCTCAAGATATTAGTTCACGAAAATATGGCCGACAAACCAACAGTAAACGCCAGTCGATATATTACACCCTCGCGAAAATAGTTTCTCTATGTTACGAAAATCGGTAAAATTTGCTTGTGTTTGTTGTTTAAACTGCTTGAGGCAGTAAATATTTATATCTTTGGTACCTAACACCCCGTGCTATAGTTTAATTTGCATTTGTCTTTGGGTGAATCAGTTTATTTTACACTGAAAAAAATACTTATTAATCATTGCAAAATATTTTGTTAAAATGGACCTTACCAAATTTTTTTTAGTGGTTACAAAATTTTTTTGTAGTCACTGCAAAACTTTATTGGGGACAGCAAAAATTTGTTGTGGTCACTACAGAAAAATTTTGTAAGTTCCATTTTAACAAAATATTTTGCAGTGACTAATAAGTATTTTATTCAGTGTATGCTCAGTGTAAAATTGTAAAATCATCCACAAATTTAACTTTATCTAGACGTATATTTTCTTACTTCAGTGTACGACATTTATTTACTCTGACCAAACTATCGATAGGTGGGGAACGTTTTGAAGAGAGCTGATAGTTATGTCAATGAGGAGGAAAGAGTAGTGTAAACTAAGGAAAGGAACGGTCTTCGGAATAATTGGAAATAAACAGAAGAAAAATTATCACCTTTCAGGGAATTTTGTATTGTTTGTAAATTTAATTAACTAAGTATGATGAGTACTGTAATTCAATTCACTGCGATGGGCTTGAGAAGCCTCATGACAGGAAATATAAAATTTTTCATGATATAAGAATATTTCGTTAAGATGTAGAATTCCGCGACGCCCGGCAGGAAGAGGTTTCGATACCCAGAGCGGAATCGTCCTCTCGAGGGGTCCGAGGAGACGTCTGGAGTGGAGGTCGTCGCCCAGCTTGGTTCAATAGCCTAGTGAGGGCTACTCTTACTATGATGTTCCTGGTCACCTTCCAGATCCCGTTACCCACGTCGGGAGATGTTTGTTAGCAAGAAAACAGCACGGACTTCAAGAGGCGTACACCACAGCAACTCACGTTAAAACTTTGCTCACCGATATCGAGTAGGCCTATTTAATTATTAGTGCTATGTAACACCCATAGTAGAACCCTGAAGATATGAAGAGTCCATCATTGGTATTTGCAAGATTTCATAAGGAAACCTATGATAAATATCGTATGAGTTGCAGAGTTGTATCCCTCATCTATCAGCAGTTTGATACAGTGTATAGTCAGATCACTAACCCAATTATCATGATACTAGGTTACACAATATTTTTTCAAAATTTTTATTTGCCCACCTTGACATCAAGTTAATTTTGTGGAAGCTAAATTTCTATCAGCATATCTATTGCTTCCACACTTTACCAGCTAAATAAACAGTAACTTCTACAATTCAAATTTCTTTCTTTAATCCACACTTACAGTTTACTTGGTTGACAGTGCCGGCCCTTTTACACAACACATTACATATAAAAGAACCCCTTAAAAAATGTGTTTGTTTATACAGACGTCACATTTTTAAAATGCCTGCCCAACTCGTGGGGCTCGAAAAAGCACATACAATATATTAGAATCAAGTAAACAAACATCGAATGCTTAGTGCTTGGATTGGTGCAGGTAGATGTGTAGAGGATAACAAAGTGTTATTCTAACTGCTTATTGGCTGTATGCTTAACTGCTTTTTCATCAACACTATGGCTGATCAGAACACGAAGATACAACACGTAGATGAAGTGATTGACGAGGTCGTAGCACAGTACACTGCAGACAGCGACACTTCTTTGACTGGAGATACCTCGAGATGAGAAGCTAACCTAAACGACACATCTAGCATGTTGCATGTGATAATGGCACAAATTAGACTAATTCAGTCTAATATGCAAACAAATCAGTCTAGTCTAGATGCTAACAAGGCTAGGCTAGAAGCAAAAATACATCATAATCATAATGGGTTTAAAGAAGGTCAAGAAATGCTTAAAGTGGAGTTGCAAACCACATTATTTTATAACCAAGAAATTTTACGGGACGAAATTGAAACAGTAAGAAAGGATGTTGGTGTGGAACTCAACCATGTTTTCAGTAGTTGTGACGCAAAAATGGGGAAAATGTTGGCAAACATGAATCGCGCTTAGAGAAAACAGAAATTGCTACGAGTAAATGATCGTGTGTTGTACAGAAAACCGTGCACGAAGCTAATGCTAGGTTCGAAAGTGTATAAACCAAACTGAAAGAAATAGTAACTCAAATCGAGGAACAAAAAACGGAGGTACAACAAACCGTGGAAAATTTGCACCAATTAATAAGTTAGAATTTGAAAAATGGTCAGATCAATATGAAAAGGGATTGTCTCGTAAACTCGAACAAGTTAAAGTGACATCACACGAAAGTACCATTAGCTTTGACGAATTGGCTGAATTGTTCGAACATCAAACGATAACGAAAGATATATCATGCAATCTAGAGCATGTTCGTATTCATGAAAATTGCTATTTGAAAACAGGACACAGTTTTTCTGGCAAAACTGTTAGCGAAATCCACCCTAAGATAACAACTCAGGCGGCTGGTGAAATACCACAGGCAATGAACATAGCAGCTTTATTTCATCACCTGGTTCAACAACTGAGCCTGTCGATTCCGAGATTTTAAAATTACGAGAGTGAAAACCCTATCACTTTCCTAAAAAAACTTTGAGGAATGTACAGAGACTTTTAATCTCGCAGAAAACGAGAGTATTCGTTACCTAAGTTTCTCGTTTAAAAGTACCGCGGGATATTGGTGGGAAGTAGAAAAGGCGAACACCAAAACATACACAGAATTCCGCAAGAAATGTATTGAACAGTTTTGGGGACCGAGAACTCAAGGCCTTGTACTAGCTTTGTTGCATTCAGAAAAGTATGACCCAAAAGGATAAAAGAGCGTAGACGAACATATTAGCTCTATTTATGAGCGTAGCAGACACTTTACTCTGGAAATGACGGAAACAGAACTCATTTCCATGCTAACCGCTCAAATGCCTACATCTTACCAGATAGCACTAGTCGGTTAGCATGGTCTAACACTGACGGAATTCAGAGAACAACTGGTCGTGTTAGATAAGCTTGAGAGACAATTAAAACAGCAATATTGGGATAACCGTCATGAACGAAACGCTGCATGTACTGATTACCAAAGTGGTGATAAATATCGTAGGAAAGAAAGCGATCAACATGTTCGACAGGTTAACTCGTTTAACACGTATCGCTACCACAAATCCGATGACGAGGCTAATAATGGACATCGTTCTGAGGCGACGAGCCCAAGGAGGGTTTGGAGAAATAAGAAATTTAATTACTACCGTAAACGGAATCGTCGGGATAACACGGAGAAAAGAAACTCGTCGCGGTCTAGATTCAGATCCGGGGAACGCGTCAACGAAGAAAAACCTAGTGAGAGTCGCGGTAAACACATGAGTTCATCGCGAGTACGAAATGGTAGATCATCTACGTCACCCGATAAACTGAAAAACGAGGACTATTTCGATCGTTATAAACCTCTCGATCCCAGTGCTCCAGCATTTGAGGACGAGTATGATGACGGGATGAAGGCAAATTCCTCGTCGCTAAAGAAAAGAAATTTAAACAGATTTGACTGGCGATGAAGGTCTCCGATCGTCGGTCGGTTGTTTGTCGACACCTCAGGAGGCATGCACGAGAAAATTAATTTGTAGTATACACAGGGAAAGCGAAGGCATAAAACCCACATTTATTGAACACGAAATTTGCCAAGCACACAAAATTAGGGCTTTGCAAGTTGATGGGCCAAAGAGAAACTATGACGATTTGTTTAAATTAAACACGAAACTGTGCAGCGATAAAGACAGAGAATTTCTTATGCAAGAAACAGAAGACATAGAGGAGGCGAAATATCAAGTTATGTGTCCCGCGCTAAACCTAGATATCTATGGTCAATCGATACCCACCTTATTAGACAGTGGAGTCGAAATATCGTGTGTTTCGGGAGAAACAGTTGAACACCTTATTAAGGCGGGTGTTAATTGGCCGATTATGCCTGTTTCAAAGGTAAAGGTCATTGGAGTAACATCGAAATCAAGTCCCATAATTACTCGCCAAACTGTTTTACTGATACGAGGTCTAGGAGGACCCAATCAGGTGGCTGTATTGATAGTTAAGGGATTATCACATCCGGTAATATTGGGAGCAGATTTTCTGACCCATTATAAAATAATATTGAATTTTGGTTGATGGCTAGTATCAACTCCTGAAGGCACCCATACTACGCATCCTGAAGAATGGAGACTTACGGACAAGTTAGTGGACATGGCCGAGATGAAGAAATCGCCTTCAGAATTTACTGTGGCAAACCAAAAGAAAGAAAACTTTAAGATACATCCAGATATTAAGGATTTGGTGCAGAAATTACCAACTGAGCAAGCGAATGATCCGAAATGTGTGAAAATCATAGAAAAATTGAAAAAGATACATCTACTAAGAAATTGGAGTTCTTATACTGTACTGATGATAAAGGTATTTGTGTCATCATTTTAAGAAGAACAATATTTTCGACGAGCTCTGGAAAAGTGTTATTCCAGAAAGTCTAGTGAAGGATTTCATATGGCGGACTCGTGACTTTTTTAGCCACGCAGGAGTAAAAAAAAAAGTGTACGGAGCACTGAAGAAACAAGTTTTCTGCCCAATAATCCAGAAATTAGTCTCAAAGTGTATCTCCAATTGTGACCTCTTCCAGAACGCAAAATATGCATAGGAAAATCTCCAAGGAGAAGTATGAGCAATTATCCCTGATTGAGCTTTAGATTTGGTATCGGTAGATCTTTTTGGACCGTTGCCTCAGTCAAAAGCTGGGGTTAAACATGTATTTGTAAAAATGGACGTGTTTTTGAAGTTCACGAAGCTCTATGCAGTAGTGAAGGTAAATGCCAGTACACTTTTGTTCAAAGTGAAAAAATTTATAAAGGAAGTTGGTAAACCTTTGTGTATCGTATCTGATAATGGCACACAATTAACAGGTAAAACCTGGCAAGTAGAAGGAAAATGGCGGATCGGGCACAGTGGCTGGTGGCTATGGTTGTGTGGTTGACCTTGACCTTTGACATTGACCGTTGACCCCATGACCTTGACCTTTGACTCTGTTACCTTGACCCCATGACATTTGACCTCTGTAACCCGACACCCCGATGCCATCTTGTTTCTGGTCGCCATCTTGTTTTCGGCCGCAATCTTGTTTCCAACCGCCATCTTGAATGACGTCAATTTCGAAAAATTAAAAAAGAAATTAATTTAAAAATTCCAAAAAAAAATTAAAAATTCAAAAAAAAATTTAAAAATTCTGCCATCTTGTTTTCCATCGCCATTTTCTAGGTTTCTTCCGAGTCTTCCAAAAAATTTTTGATTTCGCATTCTGTCTCAACCCCACATGCATTGAAAAAATAATTTAATAAAAATAAAAATTTTTAATAAAAAAAGTATCTAATAAAAAATGTTTTATATAAAAAAATTTTATATAACAATTATTTAGTTAAAAAAAATCATCGGGTATGCTCGGCCAAGCTCGTTAACCTTCGGCAATCTTCTTTCTCACAATACCCGATCGATTACCGATCAATTCAAACAATTAATAATTTTCGATTCAACCGATCAATTATCCTACTTTCTCGAATTTATACCCGATCGATTTCCGATAAATTCAGTAATTAATTATGACACTTACTTGCACATCTCCCAGGCATGATGGACTGCATCCGACCTCTTCAGCATCCAGCAGGAAACTGACTATAGTTTTGTGTAACCAAGCAGTTATCTACAGTACCTTCCCCTCTCCCCTCCTTCCCTCCCACATTCATTGGCACACCTGTCACATCTTCTCTTCCTGCCACACATGACCTTGAACTGTCATTGCACTTCCCCCACCTTTCCACTTCTCCATCACCAGAGCTGCTGTACCTGTTTCAACCTGTCCCAGCTCACTTCCCCCTCTTTCCCCTCTTCACCATCATTACTGCTGCACCTGTCGGAACCTGTCCCAGCATCTCTTCATGCATCACATGACCTTGAACTGTCATTGCACTTCACCATCCTTTCCCCTCTCCATCACCAGAGCTGCTGTACCTGTTTGAACCTGTCCCAGCTCACTTCTCCCTCCTCCTTTCCCCTCTTCCAAATCATTACTGCTGCACCTGTCAGAACCTGTCCCAGCATATTTTCATGCATCACATGACCCTGAACCGTCATTGCACTTCCCCATCCTTTCCCCTCTTCGCCTCCATTACTGTTGCACCTGTTAGAACCTGTCACAGCTTCTCTTCCTACATCACATGACCTTGAACTGACATTGAACTTCCCCCTCCTTTCCCCTCTCCGTCAACAGAACTGCTGCACGTGTTTGAACCTGTCACAGCTCACTTTCCCCCTCCTTTCCCCTCTTCCCTGCCATTACTGCTACACCTGTCAGAACCTGAAAAAGCTTCTCTTCATCACATGACCTTGAACTGTCATTGCACCTCCCCCTCATTTCCCCTCTCCATCATTGCCAGTCAAGTCACAACCTGTCCCAGCTTCTCTTTCTGAATATACTGGAGTATAAATGGCTACTTGAGCCATGTGTATATCATGTTGCCGCCCATCATCGTCATGTACTGCAGTTATCATCATGTTTTAGTTAGATTTTTATCATTAAGTCTGCTCAGATCTTTTCATGATGTTCCACTGATGGCTCAAATTAATTTTTTAACCTGTGTATACGTTTTTAGTAACCTTTCAATTATTTGGTTTTATAGATTTACATGTACTAGACTTCTGAAAATGTATACATATTTTTCCTCTGTACCTATTCTGTTTTTGTTTAATTTCCTAACATTTATACAGTTACTCGGTACGGTAATAATAAACTTTGAACAGTTTCGCAATGCAGTCTTGGTGGTGTATCGTGACTTCTGCAGTAGTCTTATAGTAGCTGCTAGTAATATACCACACGTCTCTTCTTGGCAGTCCACTAGCAATGTAGCTGTTGCATTAGTTACTAGACTTTGCCAGTTAATTATGTCGTTTCAGCTTTTGAACTCACTTTTTCGCCGTACCCAGGTTGTTCGGAAGAGAAAAAATTTTCAACACATTAATAACATTCAGTACATTTGTTAGGGAAATAGTATGCTACAGTGACAAATTTAATATACATAGTCTAATGAACATGACGTAACTTTTAGTCAGTGTATCCATATGGTAGAGAGTTTAATACATCTTAGCACACGCATAGTTTGTCGTCTAGACAAATAAGCATCAGTTTTTTGCTACACTTGGAATATAGCTGCTTTTTCCATGATCTTATACTATGTATAGTTACTTGCATAATGTTCTCTCTCTGTTCTAAGCTCTGATGTAGTCCTGGAAGGTAATTTTCTTTTTGATCACAAATTTCTGAATTCCTTTAACCTTTTTCTATACACTCTCGCAGAAACACCTGTAGGCATACATCTTCACATGCAGTCCTACAAACTCAGTTATATGCACACCGTTACATTTGTCTTTGAATTTGCGTATAACCTTTTTGTTTTTAGGCGAGTAGCATGAATAGGCCGAAGTATCGAATTCATTCTGTATAGTTAAAATCGAAGTAGTTCTAGTACTAGATTTCACTGAGTACACAAGAATATAATGTAGGTAGCTGTAAGCACACACACAAGAGCGCAATTTAGTTGTCTGAACTTGTCAAAGTCAAGAGAGAAGCTACAGGGTGCAATGTCACATGACACTGCCTTCGTGACTTTCTGACACCTGCATGGTGTCGGTAACATCCGCCCACGTGCATACTGCTGCACTGTGCGAGACGTCCATGTAGGAAGCGCAGGGCAAGCACTCTCGCATGTCACTGTCGCGTGGAGCAACCTGACTCTACTCTGGACTCTGGACTCTGGACTCTGGACTCTGCTTGCACACCTGTGCGGTGTCTGGTAACGTCCTGCCTCGCTGCTGAACTGAGTCTGGGAAGTACACAGCTGTCCATTTCTCCAAGGCACAGTCTATGTATGTATCCGATATATGCAAAGAAAAACACTGTTCAGACGAGAACAATAGCAAAGCCTATTATATGTACTACCACACCCTACCTCGCTGCAACCCAGTGCCAGACACTTCCTACCCTCCTATTACATTTTATGTCTTAAGAAAAATTATGTCACTACTACCATGATAGCTCAGTGGTAGCATGTTTTTAATTTAATTTATTGGTCCGGGGATCGAATCTCTGTCAGGGCACGATTGTTTTTTATCAGAACTATAATTTTTTTTGCTGAATTCAAAGCACGCACATGCAAGACTTTTACCAGTACGAAATTGTAGTCTCATACTTGCAGACTCTACAGCTATCAAAAATAATTGTATTTTATGTGTTAAATTAAGGAGATGCGAGAAATGCACGCGCGGACTTGTCATATGGAGATTGTGGGTTCAAATACCAGTATATTCACACCAATATTTTTGTTTACCAAATTTATTCCGAAATCACTCAAGAACATTGCTTTACATAACTTCTGAATATGTGTAATTACTTTCTTGTTTTCCTGTTTGCTTGTTTGTTTGAGTGATTTGTTCCATCCCTGATCACATCGAGATGGGCAAAGCGTAAAAAAAAATTACACATCTACTGTATAACCTATATATTTATAATCATTTATTCATATATAAGTTGACTAAACATACTTAAACTCATGTCCACTTCTTGACACATAGACACAA
Source organism: Medauroidea extradentata (assembly GCA_003012365.1). Lineage (NCBI taxonomy): Eukaryota > Metazoa > Arthropoda > Insecta > Phasmatodea > Phasmatidae > Medauroidea > Medauroidea extradentata. Next base: position 42,884 of record PNEQ01071035.1, read on the forward strand.
ATACTCTCTTACCTCCACATGGAACTATGTACATACATTCCGAACACATCACCGGAAGCACAACACATAGCACATCACAATGTCTCAGTGAGCGACACCACATGCATTTCCCTTTCGGATTAACACTAGTGTTTTCTCAAACTTAACAAGAAAACTACTTACTATAGTTTTATAGCTACACATAAAATCGTAGACGCGTTTCTATATTATTCCATGCTTTTAAATTCATATTGCAGTTATGTATACGCGACGCGGAAACAGTAAACAAGCATTGATATAGATTGTTAACCCTGTAGTTAGTTTTTATCACTGGATGATCCCATCCATAATAGACATTCACTTTTATCTACAACAGATATCATATACGATGCGCAACATGAATGTAAAATACATTATATACTAATAAGCAGGAACTAATATTTTACGTCTAAAGCTTTTTCTCTCCATTCACTTTCATACACAGCATGTAAATTAGAAATTAAGTTGAATATTTCATACCTTCAAGAGTTTCTTCTGTACCCATTCCAGCTCTAATACATCTTAATTTCCTTTAAAGTTCATATCTCAGTCCGACTTGAACCCAACCATTCTAAATCATATCAATTCTTCCAGCGATAATGTAATCGATGATGAGCACCGACCAAAATCTCTCACTCACCGTAATGTTTCCATAAGTAAAGAAAATATATAAACCTTATTACATTAATTAACACGACATCTAACTTATAAACAGAACTAGCATTTCTACATGACTCGTCTTAACTATAAATGCCCCCCTTCTTCCTACCCTACACGCACTTATCGTAGTCAGACTCATAACCTAACTATGAAGAAAATAATCACATTAGCCCGCGTAGAAACAAATATTACAGTTCTTCCAAAAACATTGAAAGATTCGATCAGTAATTGTTTTATTCAAATACTACAACTATTCATATTTTACTTTACATGAGTACATCATAATTCATAACATTCAAAATTACAACTGTTCATAAAAAGAACATATAAAAAGATGAATCTAATGTTTTCTAAAACAGTGTATATAGGTAAGCATCCCACTGAACCCAGGTTCAGTAGGGCGCGAGATGTCTGTACACTAAAGGGGTGTATTCACAGTGCGAGGCTGCTCGCTGCGAATGCCTCGCGCCATCTGCCTCAGGGTGAGGCATACGCTCTTCAGCTAGTTTGTAACCACGAACGCTCACTGCGAGCACGCGAACTACCCGCATTCGTAGTGAAGGCAGTAATACAACATGTCTCTTGGTTCTAGAAATGTGCAAGTTGCTGCCGCTGCTTATATTGTGATGGCGACGATTATTGGAAAAAAACAACGGAAAAAGCGACGTAAGCGTTGGTGGGTCAAAAAGTTTTATCAAACTCGGTTAGAATATGGGAACAGACTCCTAGAAGACGTGAGATTTGAAGAAGACGTGCCAAATTTCTTGCGA